>VWYO01025576.1:24140-41691 GCA_013400275.1 Rhadina sibilatrix | reverse complement strand
GGTGGGGGGAGGAATCCATCATTCTCTTATTTGCCACAGATTTCCTGTGGCAGATAGATAGTGATAGATCAGCTATCACTACCTTCATTTTTAAAAAAAATTATGTGTCAATACTGTAACCATACAGATTTCTCACATCATTATGGCTAGACACATTAGAAAAGTTAAAGATTTTAAAGAATCTTTCTAAGTAAAACGGAATTGCTTCTATTTTGTAAAAGGACTAGAGATAGATCATGATAGCGACAACGTGGCTTGAGAAACACTTACTTTGTGAGGTGGTAGGATGAGGTACAGGAGCCCTTGGTATCACCACAATTCAGCTCCAAAACATTGCACAACCTGTACAAAGTTATTTACCTGACATTAGAAATCAAACTGCGATAGTGCTCAGATTACCCAGGTCCCCTGACTGTCTTAACCACAGATCTTTCTCCCTTTAATCAATGCTGATGTCTGTTTCAAGTAGGTGATTTCAGGACATTATTATGAAAGTCATTATTATGAAAACTAAACCTATGTAATCCAAAGGCCCTCTCTGCAAACCTTTGTGTTTATATACCACTCTTCCATAAGTACATCTAATTGCTATGTAACAGCACTTGGTATTCAGTTGTACTCTAGGAAGAAATACTCCAGTGTTCTGCTGCACTAAATATCTACCTGCCTATTAGTTCTAACCCTGCAAATTAGGAAGGAAACTACAAGCTGCTGCAACCCATTCCTCAGAGAAAGCACCTGTGTTCCCACCACATTTCCAAAACAAGCAAAATGTTATTACTGTGATTAAAGAAAATTAATTCTAGATTAGGCCATTTCAAGACACAGCAATAAATTTCACCCTTACCTTTCAAATTGCCCATTATCTTTAATAATTTTCTATTTATGACCACGTCCTGATTCAGAAGACATCATATCTAACTGAAAGAAGGATGGTTTTGATTGCCTATATTATATTTACTCTAAAATACCTTTGTTTTCCACTTGATTTTAAAAGCCAGAACTACATTACAGAGAAGACATATGTTATCTCCATAGATACCCTTGGCTCACCACTATTAGGCCAAGGAAAAAATGCAACAAATGCAATAACTGCACACACATGTGAGCATGACCTTGAATATACAGAATGCACCAACTTTTTAACCCCATCCTTTAAGTCTTTCATGTATAAAAAAGCAACTTCGTACCTGGTGAAATGAAAGACATTTGGGAAATCATTGGTATAGTCTTTTGGACTATTTTATTTTCTTTCATTTTATTCATCTCTCATTTTGCAATATTTTTTCAAAAGAGACTCAGCATTTATTCTGGCAGCTTTGAATGCCTGCAATGAAACTGTCACCACATCTGCCATTCTTATGTCCGCCAAACAAAGTAGAATCACAGAATAATTTAAATCACACTTTTTAAAATGAAAAAAATGAAAATAGTTATCTTCAAGACAAGTGTGACAAAAATGCCTAGATATTAGTGGGAAAAATCCAATCCAATAAAAAGTAATTTATTCTTTGAAGAAAGCGGCTATGCTGCTTCTTATTTCTGCAGACAGAAGCACATCCAGAGCACATACAACTTTTCTTCTCATTATTTAATTCTCCTAATCAATGCTACTTTGACCATCTTTTGAACTCTGGCATACCCACACTCCCAGAAGCCATGGTCTGTTGTCTCTCACACCAGATCAGCACATGAACTGCTTGGGCTGATGACATGCCAGCAATGACATGCCACTCTTGCTCACATATCATACAGAGTTTTATGCCTGCTTCTACAGGAATCAAACAAATTAACAGAGGGAAGCTGTGCTGGATCAGGGCCTCATGTAGCTGCAGCCCTTTTGCTTATACAGCAGAAGCCCATGCTGAACCAGGGTCAGAATTTGCAGAACTGAAACTGTTTCCATACCAAGTTTTAAATCTTGAATTCAGCACTAGTATTTGCAGCCATGAACACTTAAAGGTGATATATACTGTTCATGTTACTAAAAGAATTCATCTTGTCAGCTTCTTTCATCCTCTCCTGTTTGATATCACTCATTCACAGCATTTTCTTGGTCACTGTAACATGAACCAGACCAAGAAAAGTACCAAGGCTAAATAACTTGCAGGTGGATTCCTTCCTTGGTTAGAGTCCAGACCAGTTTCCCACATAGGCATGTTCATGCCACCATGAACTAGCAGAGGCAGTAAGTGGGAGTGATCACTGCATTTTTTTAAGCACTAGCAAGAGCTTCTGCAGGCCTACACATTTGTAGAACTAGCATACTATATCACCACATATAGAACTGCCTCATTAATCATTTGAACCCAAAATGGGTGCAGGCAGTGCCCAGAAACAGAAGAACACAACTATAAATTGATTCAAATCAAATAATCAAACTGGAATCTTGGCTTCCCATGTTCTGGTAAATAATCTCATGGGAATTTTTAATGGACACAAAAATTAAAAAAATTTGAATTCAAAAAAAAGTTGATTTCAAAAAATTGAATAGTCTCATCTAGAAAAAAAGAAGATAACTCATACGGGAGAACCACTTTGTATCTGGGTTATTAACTCAGTGACTCAGGAGGAATAGTGCCATCTACTGAATTAACTATAGTCCTTAAAATAAAACCCCACAAAATCATCTCTCATCTGCTGGTTATTGTACATGGATGAGTTCTTTGTCCAGTTAGTTTAACAGAAAATTGTAGTGCAGACACTTCAAACCACTTGGCACCTGCTGTTTTTCCTTTGCCAGGTGCATTTCAAAAGCTTATTCACAAAACAAAAGAAATAAGGTTATTTTTCTCAATATGTTTGCAATGATACTCTCAAGAACCTACATGGGCACAGAGTACTTGGAACAGTCCAGGAGGGAAGTAACTGTTGGCAGCTAAATGTTACAAGAAAATAGAAGCCTGGAACGTGCAAGGAATGAGGCAAATCAGAAAGAAAATAGATCTGTGTTTACTGTTTCTGCAAATATCCGAGGAAATCCAAAATCCAGCAGTGCAAGCATATGGCATTAAAAGAAATGTGATGGACATGGGTTCACACCACTACCAAAATATCTAACACGCAAAAGGTGTATATTAAAATAACTGAAGAATGAGTGGGATGGAAAGAAGTTTTGGTGATATTAAAAGAACAGATTGAGATAAACAAGATGAGGTTTAACCACATAAATCTCTTAAGTAATCAGTAAAAAACTATGTCTTCCCCTAAAAATTCAGTCAAGAATTTCCTTCAGGAAAAGGAGGAGAGGTTAAAGATTCACCATCAAAATAAATACAGTATAATACCCATCAAGATGATGTGTGGATATGGAGAAAGTGTTAATAAGCTATTATGGACTTAGTAAACCAAAGTAATATTGATAGGTCAAATGATACTTATGCGTACAAATGAAGTATATGCAAATATTTCATCATCAGTCATGTCAGGAGGGAATTCAAGGAATTGACTGCCATAAAAATTGCCAAGTGACTAAAGAAATGTGCACACACTTAAATCTTTCACTTGGTTAAGCAATCAATACAATTATAGGTTACTTACTGAAAATAAAAAAAAAATGAAGTTATTTTTTTGTAAGTTTATAAACAACTAAGTAAGGCCTAGTAATCATAAAATCAGATTCAGAATTATTCTTTTGGTCTTTCTTAGAATTGATGGTACAGAATCTAAATTAACACATTGTTCTTTTAAATCATAAGCACAGAGAAAACCCCCTAAATATCTCAAGAGATTTTATTTTAGATATAACTGTCTTTACGTTTTCATCCCCTTGAAAAAAAATCAGATACTAGAGGAAATTATATAAAAGTGTATAAATTCTTTAGCTGCATGAATCATACAATGGAGAGTTGTTATCCTGTGTTTGCTATTCAGATACGTTTCCCAATAAGACTTCGGAGCATAAGAAATGAAACCCAAACTCTCTGCACTGCTGACAAGAAACCAGGTATTTTCCAAAATACTAGAACCAATGCTATCAATAACTGTTTTAAAATTCTTAATTGCTATATATTGCAATTAAGAAAAATTCTTTCCATAATATATTCTTTTCCTTTTATATAATGCATAAATTCATAGTAGGTTAATTGTAAATTGGTAAATGCACAACATATATGTAATGACTTAGAAATGTATTATGTAGCTGTTAAATCACTTCTTGCAGACATGTTTCTACTACTTGAATTTCCAAATGTTTGGGGGTTTTTTCAGAAAGATAAAACACCATGAAGAAATGCACAGCTTTTGAGGGAATGGTCTCATGATACTCTTTAAGGACTCTCTGGATTTTGAAGTCATCCTGTCAAGCAGCAAAAATCCCTTTACATGAACTATCTGACCAGACACAAAGCATGAGTAGAACAGCTGAGAACAACTTCATCCCATCCTCACTGAAGTCAATGGAAAAAATATCTGCAGGATTTTGTAACTGAAGTGTATAGGAGCCTTTACGACGACTTCAATGAGCACTGAATCAGTCCCAGCAGCAGCAGCAGCAGCTAGTGGGTAATCACTGTGGGTAATATATGAGCTGTCCTAAGGCTGCAATGTATTTGCATAAACCTTTTGTTGAATAACTTGAAGAACAAAATAAATCAAAATTGAAATCTATTCACAGTTAAATGGCAAGCTGAAAAAGAGATTTAGTGAGTTAAATTATTCACCATGCTCCAGTGAAAGCATATTTCACAGATTCACATTCCCGAGTGAACTCATGCTCTGCCACAGCCTAGCTAAATTTAGCATGAATAAGCATCTCTGGACAAATAACAGCCAAATGAAACAGGTGCCTTAATACATGCACTCAACACCTGTTATTTTGCAGAAAATCATAAGCACACCTATTTGTTCTCATTTGATTTATTAATATTTCCAGTGTGTATGAAGCTCTCTTGCACTGGACACACAAACAGGGCCTTGGGCTAATATGCATCTGTGATTCTGCACTAAATACAAAATTCAAAGGGTTTTTTTCCATTGCCTGACTGGTTTATAATACAAAAATATCACTTGGTTATGTCTACTATAATTTCTGTGAACTACTTTTCTTCCCCTTTATACTCCTTGTGAAATGAGGTGACCAGAACTGCAAGTACAAATTCCTATGCTGGCATTGTATTATTCTTCTATACATACAGCACTATGAGGGCTGCTATGGGGAAGTTAACTCCATCCCATTTGTATCCTTTCCTTTCTGTATTACAGTCTCTGCATTGTGGCTCCATGAAGATGGAAACTGTAGTTCACTGAATTCTATGGAATCCTCCAGAATTGTTCAGTTTCTACATTAAATCCTTTCCAAAAATTCATATCTGGATTTTTCTCTTACACATTATTTTGTCATCCTCTTGCCTTTCATTAATGCTTACGCTGTTAGAAGCACTCTACTTCAAAGGTCCTGTTAAACACAATTTTCTCCAAGTTGCTGGTTCCTTTGTGCTTGGAATGCAAACACTTCCATGGTACTTTCAAGATAAGGAATAACCATCTCCTGAGAAGGGTTCCTGCACAAATGTTCACCTTTGCACAATCACTTCGCTACCAGTGCTTGAGAGGACACTGTAAACATTTGCAGAGAAACTATGTCCTATGAAATAGGACAGAGGAGCAGAGTCACACTGTCTGCTGCTTCATTTGGAAACGGTGGGAGAACTGGAGGGGTCCTGTGGTGAAAGAAAATGCTGGCCAGAAAAAGACCCTGGATGCTGAAGTGTTCTGAAGTTTCTGCAGTGTGGAAACAAAAGGATACTGGCAAGCGAATTGAAAATAAGATTGCTTGAAAAACAATAAAAATCAGTAACACTGACACTAATAAGCTGAATGACTGGCAGTTTGATCAAACACTGTTATAAGAGTGATGAGCAATTCAGTCACATTTGCCAGGATAAATATTAATTGTGTGTTAAAGTATCTCCTATCTTATTGTAGCCACAGTAAAAGACAAATGACTAAAACATAGGCATGTAAATGTGGGAAAAAATGCAGCTTCTCAAGAATTAAAGCAGCTAATAACAGTGTTGAATGACAACTGGGTGTCCTTGCTGAATTCAGATGCTTAAGAAAATTTATAGCTTGGCACGAGACTAAAATGAATAAAGAGTTTGGGAACATTCTCATTCCAAAATTAATAGAGATGATCTAAGACACAACATTTCTACCCAAGAGAAAAAGTCACCAAAACTAACATAAGTACTGAAAATCAGTAAGACAGCACACAAGATGTAATGACCATCTGAAGAGCAGACAGCTCAGAGAAAAGACAACTACAGAGAATGCAAAGGAAAATTAGAGTTAAAAACCCCAAACTTTGTTTATTTAAATTATCTGTACTGAAAGAGAAATAGAAAAGTCATTGGAGTAAAAATAACAATGGATATGGGCCATAAAATGGAGGAAAGAAGGATCAATCTGCTAATGGTTCTGACCTCCCTACTCCAGCTAACATGGTCAGGGCAAAATAAAACATTTATAGTCAGACATGGTAAACACCAAGCGAGCAGATAATTGCACAGGCACACTTTCTTGTCAGTGATATTTTTTCCTCATAGTTTATCTATGATTATACAAAAGCAGAGGTAATGATCTACTTAGTTTATACATTAATTTATGATCCAGAAAATAAAGCACAGCAAATAATGATTACCATCACTGTCTTGTTTTAAATCTTGTTAAAAAATTCTCAGTGGCCAATAAGCACTCATTCACTTAGGATTTTTTTTTTTTCTCCCCTTTGTAAATATTTCTGCATTTCATCCACTTGGCTTTCAGAAGACAATTTCACCACAGAACTGCTAAACAATAAATAACATCAAAGTCCTCAGTGGCATAAAGATGTAAGCAGTTTAACTCTATATACATAAATTCACTGACTTCAGTGAGATGCATGAAGTCAACCAAGTGTCTTTGTTTTTGGAAAATACAAGTATTAATTATTAAAATACATTTTTCAAAATGAGACTGTCAAACTCTTCTTGTAAAAAAGACTTAAAATTCTGAAACTGCTGTACTATATAAAACTTGGTTTGATCTTCTTAAAAAAAAACAAGTTTAACTGTCAAAAATAAGATGTTGCTCAAATCTTTTGGAGTTCTGATGCAGGCAGGAATGTGCTGGCACCTAGCATTTCTTTTCCTCCAGAGACATACTTCTGAGTATAGCTGTTCATAAAATGAAATATAATCATCTGTTTAGATACTTCAAACACATTCATATCTTTTGCAAAGGCAATTTTTATCTTTTTGCATTTGTCACAAGCAAATTTTTCAGTCTGGCTGTCAAGTATGAGCAAAATGATTTTTTCTGAGGTTCTCCAGAATTCTTATTAATTACATTCATTGTGGGCTTGTATTAATTCTAAATGTGCTATCAGTTTTTACTGTGCATAATCTGCACTCTCATATATATGAGACCATGCCACTTTATGCCACCATTCATCTAACACACTCACAGAAGCACCACACGTGAAAGAGAAGACATGGAGTTCAGCATCTTGTTGCTCAGTGCTGATCAGAACTGAAGAAAATGGCACATTAGTGCAAAAAAAAAGGCACAATGATGATTTGTTGATGACACCTACAGGAATATCACAAATGGTGTCAGCTGGCCTAGTCCCAAGGGATCTAGGGGTTTACAGATTAAAGCCAATAGGCTTGAACTTATCCTGCAAGTTAATTGGGAACTGGTGGTGACTGAGGGCCTCTAGAGAGGATGCTCATGTGAGGCCCTACTTAAAAAGCAGATAGTCATACTTTGCATCAGGTAACCATGTTTTCCACCTCCTGAAGACAGATACTGAGGGGAATTCTAATCACAAATTTAGCTCCTAGACCAAAGCTAACTACATTCAACATGGAACATCTCCTGCTGAAACTGTCAACAAAGAAAGCCCATATATAAAGATCTAGAAGTCACTCCAAGACACTGCACAGAATGTTTACTGAGATAATTCCATTCTGTCCCCTTTCTAGTAATTACACAATGTTAAATGTAATGCATTGCCAATTATGTTACCAGTTTTCTTGAATTGATAGGCTCTGTCCTCAGCAGGTCCCCCACTTAGCCTGAACATTACACCACAGTGGCACAGCTGTTTGCTTCTGGTTCTGGAAATAAGGCAGCCCTGTTCTTTGCTGTACTGCATGAGATCAGCATGCCTTCAAACACTTAAGTTTGAAAACAGAGAGCAATATATGTAAGAAACTGGTGCTAATGTCAAGGAAATTCTCTCCCTTAAAATGTATCATCGTATTCCAGGAGCTGTCCTCCACATCAGGTGTTTGAATATTTTTCATAATAAGCATGATGAAGAAAGTAGAAGAATAAAGAAAAGTCCATGACAGGGAGGAGACCCTAAAGAAGAATCAGTTATTTTCCCCCTTTCCACCTTATTTCAAGCTGCAGTATCATAAAAATAGATGGACTTTTTTTTTAAAACTCCTATAAGACAAAGAAAACACAATAGGTACCAGTGCCAATCTGGCACCCACTGGGTCCTCTGCCTTGCCAAAATTTTTCATTGAGCTGCTGGCTGAAAGTGTGAGGAGCATGCTGATGCTGCAGCTGCTGCTGTATTTGTTGTGTCCTATTCTGGTGGAGATTCTCCAAGGATTTCCTCCTGAACAACTCATTTACAGTACAAATATAATAAAACCCCACTTAAATAAGTTCAAAAAAATCCTTCTCGGTAACAGGGATCCTGAAAGTGCTAAGATGCAGGTCTAAGACAGACTTAAGCAGAACATCAAACTCTATGATTGTTTTAAACAAATTATTTACCATGTGTTACTTGGTTACTCTCTGCAACCCCAAATCATTAACAGCTGGGCCAAACTGCTGCATGCAATGTTTTGAAAAGCAAATGCATTGTTTTAAAACATCTCTGTCAACTCTGTCATTAGTTTGTATATGCTGAGAGAATGGGTGTTACACATCTGCCCTGCACCACCACAGGACTATGGAGCAGTTTAAATTAACAAGTACATCCACAAAACTGCATTTTACACCCCGAGAAAGTGACAGAAGACCTGTGTTTTGCCACAGATAGAGAGGAGGGGAAAAAAAGTGGATTTGTTTCCAATTTTTGGCACACAGAATCAGACAAAAAAGCAACTTTCCACAGGGATTACTAAGGAAATGCTACTGTGACAGAGTCCTGAGGAAGAAGCAGGATGCCTTGTGTATGTGGTGAGCAGCCTGTGAAAGGGCATTGCCAGGTGCCTGACTGTGGTGTGGGAGAGACCTCAGATAAAGAACAATGGGATTTCACTACCCCCAAACGAAGTAAACTGAAAGCCAAACTGTGGCGCTCTGGGTCACCAGCTTCATAGCAAATTTAGATTACTTCTCCCTGCATATAATATATATCCTTTTTAAAAAAAAAGATGTTTTGAGAGAGATAAACTGAAAACCTTTCAAGATTGCCAGTGTGTACATGTTGTGTAACCTGGCAAAAGTCAGCTGTTTAACACACATTGTCCAATTACATAATCAATGGCTGAAAATGTTTTGGTAGTCTTTTTTAAATCCTGATTAACAAAAATTAATAAACTTATGTACTAGTTTTACTGTTCAAAGTATTAAAAAGTACTTTTATTAGACAATAACTTCCAGGGAAGATTTCAAATAGCATAAATTATGATAATGATAATATTTAAGTAACGGTAAGTAAATTTAAAGTCAAATATATCATGCCCCATAGGTTCATATACTTCCTTTGCCTCCTAAGCTCTGTCCAGTCTGCTAACACAATTTTGGTGTAAAGACCCATCCAGGGCTACAAAGCCTGGGTGGTTGTGAGGCTGAGCTGTGAGTGCATACTCAATATAATGCGTGCTCCACACTGCAACTGATCCAAGAGGGACCAGGTCCAGGGAGCAATTGAGAGCAAACAGAATATGTATTTAAGTATCAGCTGTCAAGGTAAAACAGAGGAATTACACCTTCAACTTGTAGAAGGAGAAAAAATGTCTACAAAAATAAATATACAGGAACAATGGGAATCTGCCCTGTTCCTTATAGGGCTTGCACTGAAAGTATTATCTTTCACACTGCAACTCAGATTGTTGTGTGAAAACACTCTCCATACATTCATATTTTCTAGTAGATGTTGAAAAATCCTTTCTGTATTGTAACAATTCAATTTACTATGATAGACCTATTTTCATGCAATATTCTCTACTTCTGAAGGGGCTGAGCACCTTTATCTCCTACTGGACTTGGAGCTATGGCTGCTCAGCAGCTGAGATTAATGGGCCCAGGACCTTTTTCCATTACAGGACTTGATGAAGATTTGCATTGTTTAATAATAGCAACTTGCTTAATGATCTGCATTCCTTCTCTATAGGTTCCCAGAAGAATCTGACATGAATGGGAAAAAAAAATTAAAATTTGAGTATCAGCCAAATTTGAGAAAAACAAAACAACACAAAACAAACAAACAAACAAACAAACAAAAACCATAACAAAACCACACACGACATTCTTAGAATTTTTTCATGACAGAAATTGCTTTCAGATTATAGAAAAAGAGCTTGTAGGAAATAGTAACTACAACAGAAAAAAATGTGTTTATCTTCTATTGTGATGTTTATGGAAAACCTTAAGAACTACTCTCATTCAGTATTTCAAAACATAGACAAAAATTATTGGATTCTTAAATGGTGCGTGCAATTCCTATGTTATTCATATGTTATACAAAATAGTTACCATTATTATGCTTTTAAAATAATCTTGTGATCCTTCTTTGTAAAAGGAACACACTGAAAGGATGTTTACAATAGTACAGTATTGGCTTGTATATAGTATATATATATATATATAGTATATATATATATATACTATATTGTATATAGTACAATAAGTTAGGTAAAAAAAATCTAATGTAATTGGGACTAGAAAGGATCCTTGTCAAACTGGAGTTCCATGAAAAGACAGTAATTCTTATTAACCACAGTTTACTGGAGGATGTTTCTCTCGCTCTGGCTCTTTGGAACATATTGTATATAAATATATAATTCAGTGTAAAAAACTTACATCCTTTTTGCCACATGAAACGCCCAACTATGCTGAAGATCAGAAATCAGCTGCATGAATGAATTCAGATCGAGATGCCCATTTGGTTGATTTGAATTCAAAAGAAAACACTTTTTGATCTGGGTTTATTGTAGTGAGAAACTGCTGCTTCCGTAAAATTCAAAGTAAGTAAAAGCAGATGTGAATCTTTTTTTATTAGAAATAGTTTTAAAAAAGTTAATAAGTCACTTGAGGCCACAATGAAATCAGCAGTTTCAGATAGCACTGCTTAAATTTTACAGTAGATTTTTTTTTAGGCTAACACTTTTCATAACTTCTTACAGGATTGAAAATAGCTTTCCATTCACGAACTACAATACCCTGAACAGTAAGATTCATGTTGTTTCCAGTGTTTTGTGAACAAGGCAGGAAGGAAAGAAAGCTTCCAGTGTGATTCCCTCCTGAGTATCAATACATTGTCCCAATATCTCAGGCTCAGCGTCTGTTAAAGTTGCTGGAGTTAAATTTGTGGAGGTGAGTGCAGGGAGGAGAGAGCATATGCTGCAGCCTTTTGACACATACTGCAAACTGCTGGTGCAATGTATCCTGCTGTGTAGCCCTTTAGGAGAAATTGGAAATGTTTCATCCATGCCCTAATGTTGGAGCTGACCCAGGGAGAGGCAGTACAGAACTTGCTCCACCTATGTGCCTGCTTTAAGAGTAACCCTTATGGGACATGTAAGGTGGCACGAGGGAATATTGCAGTAATCCTACATTCTTGTGATTTTAAACTCCTACAAGTGAGATAATTCTGTTAAAGATCACATCAGAGTTTTAAATTATAACACAAGGCACAGACTGTACAATTACTACAAATTCTGTGTACAGGACTAGAGAAAAGAAGCAAGAGAGTAGCAGCAGCATGTTGAGGCAGCTAGGATGAGAGCACATGGCAGGATCCTGAAAAAATCATAGAAAGACTCTAAAGAGGCTGACAGACATTCTCCAACAGCAGGAAAGACATTGGGACAGTGGAAGCAGAGACTGGTTTGAAGAATAGCACTTTTGAAAGAATGTGAGGCATAGCAGGCCAAAGTGACTTGGTGTTAAGGCATGTCTCTGTGGTGGGCTCCATGACTCTAATGCTACAGAAATAGCACAGCAAATTCTTTATGGAAAAAGCTCAGATGTACAGGGATGAGCATCCCTTACCTTCCTACAGAGCTCTATAGAGGAAATCAGCTTCTCAATTTATTTTACCAGTGCTCAAATAATTAATACTGAGATATTGGCCCTGAGATAATGCAAGCTCTTCATTACTTGTTTTAGGAATAGCATCAAAACCCTCCTTTTCCTTAGGCAACCACTACTTTAAAGTCTCTCCTTTCATCCTGTATAATAGAGATGGGAAAGGTTGGAGGCAGAAGACATAAAGTGAAGTAAATCAGTGAATAATTACTACCCTACACAGAAGAAGCAGCCAGCAGTACTCCTAAAGGAGCAAGACAGACAGACAGAACATGCTGTTGTAATCCTGTCACAACAATCCAACTCCTTAAACTGTTTCTTTCAGCTGACAAAAAGATGCTGCATCAATGACTTTGCAGATTAAAAGAAAAAAAGTCATCAGAAAAAAGCAGAAATAGACTAGACAAAAAGAAAGGCAAATGCAATAATTCAATGAAAAAAATTCACAAGCAAGCATTTGACAAATATGAATGATGCTTGAAAGCATAATCTACAATAAAAGAGGAAAGTGAGAAAGAGATTAAGGTTTACTCCTTTTTTATTCCAAACTGTGATTCGTGCATTATATAATTATCATAACATAACATTTTCATTTTCCCTAAATGGAAAGTTTGTTTCACTGTCTAAAACCTGTGGATTCCCAACCCTTCTTCACCCACCAATCATATCTGAAGTAATGAAAAAAGTCCCTTGTTCCATTGCACATCAGAGAACATTCACCTGTTTATCACACACATGACATGGATATACCTGTGCCCAAAAGTTCATACAGCTTATGTGACATGAAACACATGAATTTTACTGCAATACATATAGCAGGACAACTATGTTTGTAGGCAAATTTATATTATTTCAGAATTTGGGGGAGAACCCCTCTTATTTTGCAATTATAAATTCCTGTGAGTACCTCTAAACTAAAAGTCAGTGGAAGAAAATCCCTCATCCAGAGGTACAGAAGGTATTAGGACATTCTGTTCTTATTGATCTGGGAAGTGCTGGTCTCTTCTATTCAGAACGTCTATCTTACCTTGTTACTTCCAAACCATTAGAGCAGCCTAAAAGAAATATGGAAGTACAGGGGCTTTTAATTGCTTTGTACAAATTTAGAATGAGAAGTTCACAGGTGATATTTCCATCTGATTTGTACCTTGGTCATAAGGCTTTTTTTTCATTATTGTGCAGCTAGCAACACAGGAAAGACTAGAACTATTAATAATCATTTGATCCTGTGCATGCACAGCATATTCAGCCCAGTAACAGCAGCCCAACTCAGAAAAGAAATGTAATTTGCAATGTAGTCCTCTAAAGAGCCATGGTGCGCTAAGTGATTTGTTATTAATAAGAATTGCAAACAAGAACTGCTCAAAGATAGGTACAAATAAATTTTTAAAAAGCCATACCTTCTCACATGTCAAAATTATTACTATTTATAAGATCCCTTTAGAACTTCATGGTCATCACTTACATTTGGATTTTCCACTCCTTTAAATGCAACAATATATGTGACAGTGATGGCAAGCTTACTATTCAACCACACACTATTGACAAATATTTTTACATCATAAAATTTAAAGGATGTATTTCCTCTTTTTTCAGAACTCTAAGTCTAAGATGTTCTAAATATTCTGCAGCTCTATACTTTAAGTTTGAGCAATAAAAACAGCAGTTTGGAATGTAGTGGTTTAAGCTTTTTAATTTTGTGTACTAGGCTAATATATGCTTTATCCTAGAGAATTTTTGAAAATATATAAGGAATGTAGGAGCTATAGTGTATAAAAACTAGCATAATATTGCACTAACTTGCTGCTGCAAGTTTGCTTCTGAAAGTTACCTTAAGAAACACTAATTATACTTTTAATTATCCTTTTCTCATGTATCTGCTATATATTACATACCACAAAGCAAACTATTTTTGAGACCTGTGAGATGGAAGAATAATGATTTAGTATGGAAAGTAGATATCTCTTTAAAAAGCTACTTAAGAATGATGTCACAATTCTCTCTTAATTACTATTCCATTTCCTTTTTTGTTTGTTCATTCTTAGTCTTACTGGGGAAACTAGAAATTGAAACCAGTTGCATTGAAACCACCAGAGAAAGCTGTCAGCGATTTAGTGAGCACAAGACTGTGTTCTAAAGCCTGTGGAGGCAGCTGGGAGCAGTCTGGCAGAATTCAGATGTACTGAAAACTTTACCTAGAACGCTGATGACATGGAGTCCATTGCTGCCTTCTGTCTTTCCCAACAACAATTTTACACCTCCTATAATGGTGTAGGACCTTTCAAATATGGTGCAGCACACAAGAAAATTGTCTGACAAATATTCAGGACTTCTTAGCTACGCTTTTTGCCATGCCGAGGCAACAAACAAAATTAACTTCCTGGAAGTAGTGATCAATTTAGACATTAAGTAATTCTAGATTACTTCTTTTCCTCAGAGAGATCTCACTTTTCACCATGCGAAACATGTGAATATGTGGTGTGCTTAAGAAAAATGTTGTATTTAGAGCAGAAATTGAAAGCAGCCAATAATCATTTTAAAAATTTAACCCCAGTCTTGAGCTAAAACTTTCTGTAAGCTGTTTATCTAGATCAATGTGTAAAAATACAAATTCCCTAGATTAAAAATTATCAATGTTAATTTAATTTACATGATTAATTTCTGCAGAATAGTGATATTTCTGAGAACTAAGGTGAAAAAATAAATAAAGTAATATAATTAAAATATCACTGTTATGAATCTGGAATCTATACAAATGTATTTACCAATATTTATAAATCTAATATATTTACTATAGTAATAATTCCCCAAGCTGCCACCAGTCATTACAAAACCAAGCAGAATTTCTCTGCATTAAACTCTGAAGGTGACACAAGAGGCAGAACACAAATGGAAAACAACTTCCCCTTGGCCAGGATGTCAGAGGTCTCATTTGAGACTCAGGATAAACCTGAGTGGAAACCTTTCTGGGAAAGTGAAATCAAGGAACAGACTCCACAGGGAATAGATCATGGTGAGCAAGCCAGGCATGATTCTTTTAAAAGGAATGGCAATAAAAATAACTTTTTGCATATGGATTCGTTAATTTTTGGCCCATAAAGGTTTCCTTCTTATGGGAGTTGGGACACATCTGTGAGTCTGTCCACCACAGAGTTTTGCTAGTTCAGACATTGTTGCTTCTAGTCAACCATAAAAAATAGAGACTTAATATTTTATGGAAAACAAAGTACCCTGATGCAGTGCACCACATAACTGGATGAGAAGCCGTTCATAAGATAATAAGAAATTATGCTCAAGTGTGTCAGATCAATAAGCAATAATGACTGAGGCAGAAAATATTTGTGTTGAGATTAATGGCCAGTTATAGAAGTGTTCTAGTGCTACATCCAGATCCATTAAATCCACTATGTCATTAACAATTAACCAAGTGACCTGAGGTTTAGTCATTATTATAAATACATGTTTGTTTTAGAAGAGACTATCATTAGGATTTTGGTTTTGCTTCCATACTTATTTGTACAAAGATACTGTACATATTTTATATACAAAATATTTTATTTGCCTTCATGCAGCACTAAACCAACACGTTCTAATTTATATCCAATTCTTTTTTATAAAGATACTCCAATAATAGAAATGGAGAATAACTCTTTAGAAAGTCATTTTGTATGATTGAATGTCAACCAAATCCAATTTTGGCATTTTTAAGTTAATTCAGTGCCAAGCCTAAATTTATGGACCTATTTGATTCCTCCATTTATTCTCCAGACAGATACAGTACTGATAAAAACTTGTAAGCTCTCCATAAATTTTTCTTCTTTGATTTTACATCAGGCCAACCTCCAGACCTTTTATTTCCCAACATGAATCTTAGGATAACCTAAAATGGAATCAACTTCCTTTTCAAGTGTCAGCCTAAGATAGCAACTTTTCTCATTTCGTAATTTGTGCATATTTGAATTAGGACAAACTGGGATCAAGAGTGAAGCACTATTTGAATGGAAGCAAACAATTTTTTCTTTTTCTATCTCATGTACTGTAAGTCCTTTTACTCTCCTATAAGAACCTCTGGAATATCTTTATTTTAGATGGATGGAAACAACAAATGAAGATCCTATTTCATTTTACAGACAACACTCCTTCACTTCCTTTGTGGCTCCTTTAATTAATATTAAAACTAAAAATTAACTAAAGAACTTTTGTCGTACTGTGAGTAATTTACATACTCATAGTCCAGTACTCACCTGCTCTTAGGTTGCAATATCCAAGTGGAAGGATTATGAGGCTCCACTTCCTTCAAACTACCTATTTATTTTTTAAAAAAGTTTAATCACCTATTCAGCAGAGCGCATTACAGATATATATCAAAATAGAAGGTAAAATTTTAAGCTGGTTACTGTGGTCATTCGCTTCTGAATTATCTATTGGTTGTACATAAGAATGTGACACGATATTCAACTCTCTGGAGCACCCAGCTCTCTTAGGGATTACAAGAGGCATGTCCTCTGATTACTCAATAAGTAATCTTTAAAATTAACAGAAAAGACAACATCACACTTAGCTTTGTTATGAGCCTACTAATGGCCTTCACAGAGATCACTACACAGCAACGAAATGGAAATAACACAACTGATTTAAGCCATATTTGAACCAGAGCACGAGGTCCTAATGCCGTCTAGTACAATGCTGGCCTTGCTTCTGACAGCATCAGCAGGCCATTGTGCAAACTAAAATTTCTCTATAATAATTAGAATCAGCTGTGTATTGGCAAGCTGAAAATATCCTCAGGCATGCAACATTTTCTGTAAGCTTAAATTAATCAACAAATACACTGTGCATGTGTAACCAAGACAGTTAAAGGAAAGCATCACTGTAATAGTATGATCACTATAATTGCCACAGTACTAAAAATTATGTAGAAATGCTTTGCATATTTCAAACCTGGAGTGCCCTGTGGCAAAATCACTCCGGTTTTTAAAAGAGAAATGTATTAAAATTAATACATTCACTCCCCTTGAAACAATTAATCTTCTCAAACATTAATTAAGGCCTACTGTCATTCACTTTTTCTTAAACTAGATTTATAACATTTACCAACTGCTCCAAGTCTAAACAACACCATCATTGCAGGTATGCTGTGAATTTATCAAACCTTTACCCCATCAGTGCGTTCCCTTTTTTCTGCTAATGTAGACACTAATGAAGGAAAAGAAGGAAGAATTATAATATAGCCAAAAAAGAGAATGAGTACGTTCAAATGGAGCTTTTTTTTTTTTTTTTTTTTTTTTTTTTTTTT
>VWYO01025576.1:2651-24130 GCA_013400275.1 Rhadina sibilatrix | reverse complement strand
TTTTTTTTTTTTCACTTTTTAGTGCACTCATTAGACTTAGGATGCATGGTCAGGCTAGCAATACCAGCAAACCTTTTTTAATTGCACATTCTATTTGCCCCTGTTCCACACGTTCAACCTGCAGAGAAGAAAGACATTTAAAGATTACCAAGGCAAGTTTGTAATGAAGCGGATGCCTCTTTGTCTGTCCTTGCGCCAACAGCAGCAGAAGGGATACTAATTAGAGGGTGAATTATTAGCTTCCCATGGTGCACTGCAGGGGCATTAAAAATGAGTGTAGTTTGTTGCTTTCCTTTTAGATGGTTAGTACTGGTTTAATATATTCTTGTTTCTAGGTGAGCAGCAGGGGACAGTTTTTATTATTATAATTGTTGCATAATTACTGGCCTAAGGTTGCCTATTGTTAAATAAAAATGCTGAGATATTAATGTTTTATTGAACAGTACAAGTAGATAAAATTGTAATATATTTTCCTGAACAACATAAGCTTGTTATCTGGCAGCTTGGTGACAACTCCAAGTTGTCTTGTGGACAAAATTCTGATTTTTTATAAAGACTAAGTATAAAATGGGATTTTTCTAAAACTCGAAATACATTAACTTAAAAAAAAAAAAGAAGTTTTATTTTCATTTATTCAAGAGGACCCAAGTTTGTGTAACATAAGCTCACTAGATTTTACCTGATGAGGACTGTGAACTGACCTCAGAATTAAAACCTGCAGCTCTCCTTTCTCTGCAATCACAAATATATTCTAAATTTTTTGCCCATAATTTTTTGTTGTTATAATTCAAAACTGATTAACAACATAAGAAATTAAATACAAAAATAACTAGTGTAAAAATAAAGAAAATTAAGAAACATTCCATATTAACCCAAATAAGAAACTTATAATATTTTCCTTGATCCACCTTAGAAGAGCTGTCTGAATTTGTATCAAAAAGGTTTTCATACTTCATCTCAATTTCCTGTTGTGGTTCCTGCATGTCAGTAGGTAACAGGCTATTTTGATGTCCCATGGTTTATCCAGGTGGAGCTCTATCTGCCAAGCCACCTGCTCCGCATCAAAACTGCCTTGAGAGAAGAATTCCAAATGCAAAGATCAGCTCCTGTCACTTGTGTCCATGTCACATTTACACAGACTTCTCTCTGAATTGTGCAAATTCTAAGAGTAAATCTCCAGACAGCTATCCTAAATAAACAAATGCTATTTTAACCTCATCTGCTTCTTTCTACAGAGGAATAGCAAAAGGATATAGAAGAAACACAATTATTTGTAACAGTTTTGAAAAGGGAAAAATTTTCCTGAAATTTTGCCAAAATCCACTTTGCTTAGCATTGCACTGAACTTATAAATTACCAGCTAAGATTACCCTTATAATTTTTTAATGGCAGAACCTCTTCAGTTTTCTTACTTTCAGGAAAGTAAAACAACTAAGAAATAGTTAAAACTGAACAGTAGAGGACAAGAATTAATTGGCTGTCTTAAAGATGTCTTTCAATGCATATTTTTATTGTTGAGCCTTCTAAACTGAAAGATCTAGAGACACCATCCTGGTGCCTTAGAAGCCATTCCTCCTCTCGATACCTTCAGTTTCCTAAGTTGCATCCCTGAAACCCTCAGTTCCACCAGCTCAGATGAGATGCTGTGATTGTGAAGAGCATTTTGGAAAAAAAAAAAAAAGAAAATGCTTTAAAGCTTTTACTGAACTAATTTTCTTTTCTCTCTAAATCAGGACTAAATCTCAATCACAACTAAATAAAGAATCTAAAACTCTTTAGGAGAACTACTTGTAGCTGCTCTGGTATATCCAAGCACACAATAGGTTTCAGGGAAGAAATACTTAAGTATTGTTATATAATGAAAGAAAAGAGGATTACACTGTCCATCCACAGCTGGTGGAATACTGCACACAATAGCCACCTTCCCCTACTCAAGTTGTCAGTATCCTTATTTAACTTTTTCCACCTTGACCTAGAAAATACATCAGTCATTTGCTATTTCTGTAATGAAATGCTGATCTATGCAAGCCTGTGCTGGCAGCCCTATCCAGCACTTTCCCTGCAAGGTTCTGCCGGCTGCCAATCTCCGGAAACCCCTCGGTGGTGTTGAACAATAAGAGATCACTGACCTTTCCTTCCTCTCCAATGAAAGAACTATTTAAAAGCTAAAGCCACTGTAGAGATAAGACAGGTAAGGAACTGATGACACCTGCCATCAGTGGAGTCTTATGCTGTTGTAATTAAAGTTTTATTTCTGCAATATTTATATTGCCCAAGCATCTCAAAGCAAAGACAAAAGAAATGGCTGTGTAGGTTTGTAAACTTCATCTAAGACAAAACCCTGGTATTTCTATCTAGTCTAGCTTTGCATTTCTGATGTTGAAACTTCCCTATCAGAAAATCTCATAGTTTCCCACAAAAACCATAGTCTTATTGTATCTGCTTTTTTATAATTTAAAAAAATTTTCCAGAAGGTGCCAGAGGAAATTTATACAGTTTCTTTCACTTTAGGAAATTTCATTTCCTAAAATGAAAAGAAATAATTTAATTTTTCTTCCTACTTGTACTAATCTCATTCTTTTTTTCTGGCTTCAAATTTGTTTTTGTCTTCTTTTTTCTGAAGTCAATTTAGGAAAAACCTAAAAATCCTCAGTGATTATGTTTATGTAGTTCTGTGAAACTTTCCCTAAACAAAACAAGTAAAAAAAATCCCTTGGCTTAACTCCATGAATTCAGGTATCAAAGCATTAAAATTGACTGATCACTTACAAGAATGTGCTCATTTCAGCCATCTCTTCAGAGTCCATTCCAATAAATAGATTTTAACCACAATTAAACTGANACTGTTTTATTTCTGTCCATTTTTTTTTTTTTTTTTTTTTTTTTTTTTTTTTTTTTTTAATTTTAAGGTTTAGAAGTGCAAAAAAACTATATCAAGGCATCATGACCATTTTATGTTCAGAAACTGATTACACAAGAGCTAGACTCTGAGTGGGATTGCATAGTTGCACAAAGAGACAGAGGAAGGCAATAAACACCTCTGGACAGGAGTTGGTATCTTTGCACTAACGGGCAACACTCCCACTCCTCCTGCAAGGGAGGCCCAGTTAGTGAGGAGTCCCTGCTGGCCAGGCAGACATTTCACTGAAGGAGGAATTTGATGTGAAGCAGTTGAAGATTTTACAACCCCAGTTCCAAACCCCAAGAAGATGCTAAAACTGGGACTTTTAACTTGTGGCAAAGGTCAGTCTGGCCTGTTCACCCATTTAAATTATTTATTCATCCACATAACAGAGCATCAGAACTATTCACAATGTGTAACACATTTAAGAGGCATTTAGAGGTTTTAATTGATGGCTTCAGAGAGGCACACAACTGCTGTTGGCTTTGACTCTGAACTAGGTGACAAATCTGTGGGGTTTTACCCTGTTTCCATCACTATTAGTTACAAATCTAGCCTGAAGACCCCAGAACTGTCACAGAGTTCATCCACAAAGATTCCACTGGGGGACATGAACCCACATGGAGATTGAGTATTATCAACTTAAGTGAAACTCAGTTAAAATTTTAATTTCTTTTTGCTTTTTTTCTGTTAAAATTAATTAAGAGTGTGTTGAGAGGCAATATGTTTGTCCAGAATGACTGCAGTGAGCCTCCCAGCTGAAATGTTTTTATTCCCTGGAACCAACAAACATTTCTCTTAATAGTAAATCAAGCAGCAGCAGAAAGAGCAATGCTAGTCTCTCGCATTGATATGGTTATTAAGGATTTGCATCATAGGATACTTTTTGTAAGCATAATAACAGCTGTGTTTGTGATCATGAATGCTATGGAAGGAGAGACCAATCTGTGTCTCAGCAAGACCAGATAGGATTGAGCAGCACCTTAAAGGTCTCATTGTGTAAGCCTCACTTGATCTGCTTTCATCATATTATTGAAGAGAAGGGATTGCCCAAAGCAAGGGTAATCAGGACCTAAAGAGTGACTGCTTCAGCAGAATGACAGATGACTACAGTCACTGTAAAAAACCAGAACAGCACTAAGGAAAAGATCATTTAAAATAGGAAAGCAGCGAAAACACTTTCAAGTACTTTCTTTTTACAACTCTGTGATTACTATTAAGTGTCCATTAGCCTGACGTTTGAGATGGTGAGGAAGAAGAATCAAAATTTAGTATTATGACAATAGATTCCATTCCGTGAGCTGGATTGGTCCTGTTTTCAGCCTCTTAAAAAACATTCTGCAAGGCTTTTATCCAGCCACCTGCCCCCATTTTCACAAATAGTTCATGTCAGCCCACAACCCTGTCATGTCATAATGACACAGAACATGGCTGTGGGCTTTGTCATTTACAGGAGCTCATGTTGCTGCAGGAGTATCGAGGGTTTGGAAAGTGCATGAAGAGTAACCCTGAAAGTGCTCATGCAAGCTTTGTTCAGTGTCTCACATAGGTGTTGGAACTGAACAGTCTCTGGCAGCTCTATATACCTGAATGAAAGCAATTGTGAGAGCTGGTTACATCATATGTGATAGAATACAGGGAATATCAAGTCAACCTAAGGCCCTTAGCACAGGAACAATGAATAAAGTATGGGAACAGAACCTCTGCAGTCTCTGCAGCATTTCACTGGCTACTATGGTCTATCCAGCATGAAAGCTAATCATACTAGTCAAAACTTTAAGTCTCCTTAGACTGCCAGAACTGTAAAAAGTGGTCTTATTATAATTAACAGAGATTTTAAACTTACTTTTTGTGCTAGATCAGAAAAATAAATGGTTATTGCAGCACCACATATTTATCTAGCTACTGGCTGAATACTGTAACATGTCAGAAAAGGTGCCGAAAGGTAAACCTCTCTTACAGTCAGAACAAATTCATTTACTGCCAGTAACATAAATATTTGATTATTGATTTGGATGTTGGCAAACAAAAAAGATAAAAATTTACTTAGGGAAAATACCAGGTTCAACTCCATTAGCTCACTCCAGACCCCTTTCTCCTTTCTGCCTTGTTATCTCTGCAGGGAACACAGACCCTTCAGGGAGGCAATGAGTGGTCAGGCAGTCAAGGCCAGTGTAGCGAGCTTTCTCTTTGCTGTTCCATGCTCCTCACTCATTTCCTATGCTCCACAGGATGCAGTTCCTCTCAGGGATGAACGTGCTCTGGTCTGGGCTTATCCACAGCCCACACAGTCTCTTTGGGGCCATACCTGCTGCAACATGGGCTCACCCAGGAGCCACTGTCCCTTTGGGGTCTGCATGCCCTTCCATCAAGCAACCGCTCCTCTACCTCATTGTTTGTTTCCTCTGTTCCCTCTTCCCTCCATTCTTTTGTCCAATCTTAAATATGTTTTCACAGAGGTGTCACAAACTCCTCCAAATTGCTTGGCTTTGGCAACTGGTGTGTCTATTGCAAGGTCTGGCACAGGGCAGCCCCTGAACTCCTCCCACAGAGACCACTCTGGCAGCCAACTCTGCCACCAGAACCTTGTCCTTCATATCTAATAAAGAAGTTTGCAACTATTGGCCTGCTGCTGACCTGTAAAAACCTAGAGAAAATTAGGACTTATAAGGAGCTTTTCTCTTAAGAGAGAGAGAGAACACAATTGAAAATTCAAAAGGGGATTTTTGAACAAAGTAGTTATGAATGCGAATGAAAAATAAAAGGAAAAAACTTGAGGGTCTTTTTCATCAATTCATGCCACTAATATCCAATCCAGGTGGATTTTTTCCTGAACTGAGAATGGTAAAGAAAGGTAGTTCTGAGGTTAATTTCATTACTATAAAAAGGCTAACACTATCTCATTCACCATCTGCCTTTCATTCTTTCCGATTTATTAAATCAATGGACTTGTAATTCCATTTAAAGATGATGTTTTAATGTTTTTAATGACATCAAGGAGGGTTCCATTCAAAAGTCTTTTAATAAAAATGGACTTCTAAAAATCATTTGGGGTGTTTAGTAGACTATTGGCCTTCTTCCTTTCCTATTTTCCTTTGCAACTCATGGATCACTAATGATGGCATTTTCACCAAGCAGCCGTACCATGCTAAATTAGTCTATATCCTTTTGGCAATTTAACAATGAGCATTAACTACTACACTTTAGAACCAACAATATCATTGATACAAAACTAGGAGTTTTTCAAAGGAAGACAATTAGAAGAAGAGCAAAGAATCTTTAGTGGTGATTTTTTTATGAAATAGATGCAAAATTAAACATGTAAAACATGACAGATGAAGCAGCCAAAAAGACATGCGATTTAGTAAAGTATAAAATGCAAACTGTTCATTCCTATTTATCAGTACAACAGGGAAATGTCAAGGAGTTTTAATGCTTAATGAGCCCATCAAGCTTAGAATGCACCAATTGTACAATTTTAGCTAATTGGCTACAGCACTTTTGTCTCCTCCTCTTCTTTGCCTTCAACACAGAGTGCAAAAACTCTGAATATCTTGCCTGGACTAAATTACACCTTTTACAGTACATGGAGTAGTTTGTGGCTGATTTTTGATGAAGGCAGTCCAGACAAGATTTCAGGGAGGATTTTTTTGGTTTTGACATGGCTGACATTTATTTTGATAATTACAACATAGTCAATACAAGTAATGGTGGAACAATAATCAGTTCAGCATTATTAGGATATTGCTACACCTTTTGTACAATCTCACATGAAACATAAAGGGTTTTGTTAAGCTATCCATATCAGACATACAATATTGATATCAGATTTTATTATTTCCAAGATAATCTGTTGGTCATTTTAAACCCAACAGTTTTCTAACATGAAGTTACATGGCTTTAAAACAAAAAGGAAAGTATATCCTTTACAATCCCCCTTTTCTTGTAGAAACCATGCATTGGATTCTCTCTCTACAGAATCCAATGACAAGAAGCTCTTTTTGTTTCCATCAGTTTCCTTTGAATAATCTTCCTTTCAATAGAGGTGGCAATGCTGAAGATTATCCATCCAAGGAACAGTTCATCTCCTCCCTCTAAATAATGCTACCCCTTTAAATCCCAGTAATTATGTTTTATTTGTATAAGACCTCAAAGATCAAAAATACACCAATAAAAAAAAAATCCATGCTGAGTGATTGATACATATTACAATTGTTAAGAGGCAGCTGACACCAGCTGGCTTCATGCTTCATCCAACTTGCCCATTAAACCTGCCCTGCTGCTCTGAGTGAGTTCATAGAGCTGGTCTCTGGCAAAACCTTGGAATGCTGACAAGCCACATAATCATAACTATTGAATATAGTGTGCATAATTGTATCAGCAGGCAGACAAAAGATTGTTATTATCACTGAACAACTAAAAGGTACAAAGCTTTACTCAGTGACATTAGCACTTGAATGCTATATAGTAATAGTGTCTTTCAGATCATCCTGATTGGCAAATATTGATCCTTCTATCTCAACAGCTGCTAAGCTTTACTAGCTTGCAGGTGACAAGTTCTTAAAAAAAGAAAAAAAAATAAAGTAGAAGATGGAGAGAAAAAGTGGCAGGAGGGAAAAGAAACACAAATATGTGCAGTTGATTAAGTGGCTGGAACTACCAGGTTTGTGTTATGTATTGATTCTCACAATTTTTTTATTTATTTGATTGATGTCAGTGGTGTTTCATGTCAACTCAAGCCTCAATGATATTTTACAGCCATGTTTGTGAGAGCCGAACTAAATGAGAACAATTGGATCAGAAGTCCCTCAGTCACATTTCTTTGATTTAGTGAAGCAGGAGCCCATCGTTATTGTGCTGTTGCTAAAACCATCAGTAATTAAAGCTGAGTGCTTAAATCTTTGAAGCTCATCAAACAACATGTCCAACATGCTTGTTTATTGCGAGAGATGTGCTAAACCTTTAAGTCAGCTAACCCACCAAAAGCAGCCCTCTCAAAAGTTGAAGAACCACAAGAAGTATTTGTTAGAAAAATGCACATTTTCTTTAAAATATTACTCAGCAAATAGCTCCGAAATTGTTTGAGAAATGTAAAAACAATATGGTTTTTGCTGATGCTTTCCATGCTAATTTTCCATGAAAATGAAAAAGTATTACATTAAGAAAGTAACACCAATTAAAAGAACAATTAGATTCTGATTAGGAAAAACAAACAAACAAAAATAGTATACTTTTGGTTGGGTTATTCCTATTCAGCAACATTTCTGAGGAATTTACTTAAGTTTAAGAATTTACTTAAAATAAAGCATGGGCTCAAACAATTCACTGAACCAGAATTCAAAATATTGTTTTTAGAAGACAGTCCAGTACATTTCAAACTCTGACTTTAATAGCTTTTTTAACAGAGGGGGATGAGCTGTGACATTTTTCTATTGATAGTTCTAATTACTGTGTTTCACTTTAGAAAGCCATAGAATGACAGAATTGTTAAGGCTAGAAAAGATCTCTAAGATCAGGTCCAACCAAAGGTTGGTCTGCTGCTCTTCTTTTCAAACTGTGCAAAAATACATTAATTCTCTGAGTTCCCTACCTGAACAAATCTACAGAACCTATCTCCTCTTTAACATGAACTTGAATTATAAAAATTGCACGTATATTTCAAAAATATGCTATTTTTAAAGATCTCTGTAACTCACCTGTACTTGTCACTAAAAGGGACTTTTAAATTTAAAAAATTTGCATATGTAAATTAAGTAATTTATTTAAATAGCAGGTGACACAGGTGAAAAACTACCTTTTGCCAGGCAAGAAAAGTCCATGTTTGCAGAAAGAAATAAACCTAGGAACTCACACTAAATTTGTCCTACGGAGAAGTTCCTATTAAAAACTCACTTCAAGAAGACTAACTCTCACGTTTAAGTTTTTCCTTATTCCAACAACAGCTTGTAACATAAAACTAAAGGCTTGGGGGGAAAAAAGCAAGGTTTGGCTTTTGCCCCTTTCCTGTGCTACAATGAACCTTCAGTTCACTGTATTTTGGTCAGCATTAGTGGTTTTCAAACAAGCAGAACAGAAGAGAAAACTGCTCTGTCCTGCTGGAAGTCATTGCCATCCTCAGAGCTCCCTCCAGCCTGCTCCCTGCCCCCGGTGGGCACGGTCTCTGTGAGTCAGGATGGAAGATCTGCTGTAGGGACAGCTGAGATCACACCCACAAGGGCATGAATAGCAATTACCTCCAATTTCCAAAAACGTCTAGGAGCCAGTTAAAACTCTGAATTTTGCTATCTTACTAAATTTTAATTTTTGACTTTTCCCCTGCCTATTTTTTTTTCTTGTGAAAGTACATTTTTAAAGAGTCACTTTCACAATTTGTTACACCTTTGCAAAATATCTTTTTTGCAATAAATGTCAGCAATATAATAGTTGGATAATAAGTAATATAAATGTTTTATTTCCGTGTGTTTAGAAGTATTAAAACTATTTCAGTTGTTTTCTTTTTAATCAGCTACTATATTGTCATGATGTAGCAGCAAGGACATATATTAGCCGTTATAAATCACATAAAATTAGGAAAGTATAAAGCAGGAAAAAAAATTAACAAAAAAACCCTCTTAAAGTAAATATTGCATTTTCTGAAACTAGCTGGTCTAGCTACTCTCTGTACCAGCAAAGTTCATCATGCAGTAAAATTATTTTGTCAAAATCAGGGGCAGCTGTGCTGGAAGAAAAATGTTATTTAAATAAAGTCACTGCTTAAAATATTTAATTGGATTAACATGAAGTCAACTGTCCAAAATAGCTGAGATATAATTAACTATGTAACAAACAGCTTCAAACAATAAAACAACTTTAGTGACCGTGTTTCTTAGCCACTGCTTTTTCACCACACCTAGTTAGTAAAAAAAGACAATTTGATACAAGCTGGTGTGCACAAGAGTTTAAAAAAGGGAGCCAGATAATAAGAATTGTAGTTAACATATAGTATTTCATATGAAGAAACAAAAAGGAATGCCCTTTTTACCAGCAGCAGATTCTTCTTATAACTAACAGACTGGAATTTTAATTATCAGGAAACCACACACAGATCTTGCAGTACAAGGACTCTCCAACAGAGCATTCTGATCTGTTAGTAGGGGGACTTTTATTATTTTGTTTTTATACTGATGGCCAAAAGCTTTCTTGGTATAAATGACCCCCATCACATTCATTTTGAGATATATCAAGGTCAGTTCTGTAATGGGAAGCATCTTTCTTAGTACAAACTGACCGTATTCAAGGTGTCTCTATAACTTTCAAGGTAGTTCTGATGCTAATCCCCATCCCATTCTCTTTACATAATAAATATATATTTCCATAGCTATTTGTTGTCAGACTTATTTTTGTAAAACAACAAAAGGCAGAATTTAACCACCTGTCAAAGATTTAATCCCTAAGATTTCCAAATATTTTTGGGGATGAGCATGTAAGATGGAATTGAAAGCTGATCTCCCACAAGCATTCAGCAGATAGATCTGCAGGGCTCACTGCTGGTTTTGAAGAATATCTGGACACCATGGTGAATATGCTGTAACTTTCAGGTATTTCTAAGGAGAGAAGTGACCAATCCAGGCACCAATTTACGTGATGTGGATGCAAACTTTGTACCTTCTTTCTGTTACAAAGGACTATGTATGACTTAGATGTCACTGTGAACGTGTAGCAAGGGTGTAATGAGGTGGGGTTGCTGTGCTGTTGCTGCCTTGCACAGGCATGGAATACACCAGGATCTAAGAGGAAAGACTAAAGCAGCAGCCACTGAAGCCACTAAACCCTGCCTTTAGCTTTCTACTGCCCTGGGCTCGGCACAGGCTTAAGGGTGTCAATCCAGGACTCTGCTCTGCAATGCTTCTATTTGCAGAGACACATTTAATGTGCTTGCATTTCTCATCTCTAGCTGTAAAACAGTGATACAGCAAAAACTCATATTCATATTATGGGGATGAATGTTGTCTTGGTAGATAAATAAGAATGTAGGTAGTCCAAGATATATGAAAATCACCCCTCATGACTTCAGTGCACCAGTTCATATGAATATGAACAATAGCAACCATTCATATATTGTTCTATTCATATTCATATGAATAGAACAATATAGCAACCATGAAGCTTTTTGATTGTGTAGTACAGCAAAAAACAAACAAATAAACAAACAAACAACAAAAAAAACCAAAACCATTTTATAAAAGAAAGATGGAACTTAGCGTGAGATATTCAGAAATCTTGTAGAAATTGGATAGTGAATTCCATTAGAAACTTAATCCAATCAAGTCATGATAAACCATAATTCACTAACTGCTGTGGGATACCCTGGCCTCATACTGTTATGATTGGTATCACTTCTTTTTAGCATTTAGGTTTAATCTTAATATTTACCATTCATGTTCCTCAAATAAGAGAGAAGTCATATCATACATATATTTAAGGATGTATAGTAGTTGATAATGCTATTAATCCTCTTTTAAAAGATACCAATCACTTTAACCAGTTGAAGTGAAATTACTTTAAATTAGTTTAAAAACATATATTTTGTGTTTAAAACTAAAATTCAGTAGTTGCAGAAATTAGCAAGACATACCACTCTGGTTGTTTTATTGTGCTAATGCCTTATCTGCTGTGTCACATATATTTAATACACTGAGAAAAAACTTGTATATTATCAAATATTCTGCTTTATCTGGTAAAAATGAGAGAAACAGGTTGGAGAAAGAGGCTTAGCATGACCAAGAACCACTTGCAGTTCCCAGTCAGTGTCAGGCTTTATTGTTATCTCTACCCAGCTGCTTAACCAGTTGCTTTAAGCCATTGGAACCTCCCATTTCCACAAGCTGCATCCCAGCCTTGCTGAGCAACAAGAACAGCAAGTTTTCTGCCAGACATAGCAGAATGTATGGAACCTGCACTTCTGCATGAGGCAAAACTTTCTGGCTCCTGTTCTGCTTTGTGGGTGGCATTCTTCATTTAACCTGGTTGTAGACACAGACCTGGATCCCCTATGACCACCTGGGTGCACTTGGGCCCTGGCTCCAAACTCAAATGTAGAGAATTGTTCCCACTGGTGCTGGCAGATTTTAGTTTATTCCTTTGCTAAGCATTTATAGGAGGTATCCCCATCCCTCCCTTGGGTTACAAATAAATCATATTTTGTTCTGATGCCAGATAGTGCTGTGCAATGCACAAATAAGATATAGGCTGAATGCTTTATATTTTGCGCCAACCATAGGGAACAATAATCCTGTTCATGCTTCTCAGGTATTTTACCCAGCTATGCTGATATAGCACTATTAAAATTCAGGATCATAAAAATCCTAATGGAACCACTAAAATTTTGGCAACATATTTTTAATTTAGATAGTTACTTTGAATTCAAAAGTATCTAACTTAAATCCATTCTGGCAAATAAGAGTTACATACCTAAAATGCAGACATAATTACCAGCAAATCACCAGCTAATGATTTGAGTACCTTTATCTACTTCATCTAAATACTTGATGTGAACTTGCCTACCTTCCTTTCTTTTTCCAAGGATCTACAATAAAAATCTGGTATCAGTTAAATCTGGTTATCTGTTTTTGTGACACCTACTTATCAGACAGAGCAGTAAGTAATCTGCCATAATGCAGAAACTGCATGGAAAGAAACTGCCTGAATGCTGATCTGTTCTACCTCTAAACACTGCATATTTTACTGACAACATAAGAATCCTTCATGTTGTAGAAGCCAGAAGTGCGTATGCATCATCTCAGAAGAGATAAAAATCTAACTCTTGGGTTTATGTAATATGATAAGTAAAGCCAAGTGCATCTCCTGGGCAGTTCCACTGAATTCATCCTAAACTTTAAATATATCTGCATATATCACATAAATACTAAAGTTCTTAATTTCTCTCACAAAAATGCTACATGGAACAAGAGTTCTGGTCATTTAAGCTTTAAAAAGACCCTGTTTTGGCATTAATAAAATTACAATAAAATAAATAGTACTTCTATTTTAGTAAACAGTTCATGACTATAAAGCTAAAAAAAAGTCAAATACATTCTAGAAAACTCTAACTAAATTATGTATTCAAAAACCAGAGAACCCAAGAAAGAACTATACCCTGTTATCAAAATCTATAGGCCAGCATGAGGTTGAAAACATGCTGATCAAATGTTCATCTCTCCACAATGCAAAGGGATGGTTCTTATCATTCCAGAGACTGCTTGGGGGCTCTTTTGCAAAGATTGTTCTTTGCATGGTCAGTCTTCCAAGACCTTCACACTACTGAAAAATCCAGCTATTATTTATGTTTGATATTCAATTTTCCATGCAAATTTAATGATCTTCATATTTGGGCTTCTCATTTTAAATGTTTTGGAAACATCAAGCTGCAAAGCTAGAAAGCTGAAAAAAGGCCTCCTAAATTTACCAGGTAAATAAGTGTAGGCTTATTTCAAACATATTGACATATTTGAGAAAATAAAGTGGCCATATTTATTCACACTGCTATCCTCTTTCCATACCCTGTCATAACTACATTTTAATGGACCAGCTCACTAAAGGCATCTCTCTAAATTCCAAATAAATGTTTAAAGAATATGAAAAATACAACAGAAAGTGAACATGGATGATCAAGAGGGCATTTTTTACAAGTATTTATGATCAACAGAAAAAAAAATTTACACAGAGATTTTTTTTCATTAGATAAACTTTCAACCCATAAATGCAGAAGCACAATAAATTTTGCTTCATGTTAGCATGAGCTGAATTGTACTGGTTTATTGAAATGACATGAAGTTTTTCTTTTCCCTCAGATCAATGTGTAAATGTGTCAGTGTGTCACAGGAGTCCCCTGGCAGGAGGCAGGTAACAAGAGATGTCTGTATGTAGTGCATTCCAAATGAGAAGTTGTGAGTAACTTCAGAATTGCAAAAGCAATTTCCTTTTAAAGACACCATTTGGATCAGGAGCAAGTGCTTTATTGTCCCATTAGAGTTCTCTTGAACTCTACAGTTTTCAAGAACTTTACAAGCATGTACAAGTCTTGAGCTGGTAAAGCATGTAGATGGTCCTGCTGGCTATTCTGAAGTTGTTCTAACTTAACCTACAAAAGTACTCAATAAAATTAGACATTGCTACCAGGGTAAAGATGAAACACTGACTCACTTGCTATAGAAAATAAAGGCAAAACCACTCAGCACCATGAAGGATCACATCCTGATTGCTGGATATGAAGAAGTAACCAGAAAACCATATATAGTCAAATCCAATTGATTGAGCATAAATTTTAGGTGTGGAAATGATACCAATAAAGAAGTTCAGAAATATGCAGTAGATGCATGTGAGAACCGGGGAGCATGGTGATAGAGGTCTCTGGAGTCAAGGCTGGTCTTGAAGTGTGTGGTTTATTGCACAGGGCATTGGGTGAAGGGGCCCTGCTAAAAGCTGCAATCTGCAGCTCAGAGCAGAGCTGAGAGAAAGAGAGAGAGAGAGAAGAGCGAGAGCAAGAGAGCGAAGTAAGAGAGAAGCGGAAGAGAAGTAAGAGCAGTAAGAGCAGTAAGAGAGCGAAGTTCCCGTTACAATCCATTAAATCTTCTTCTATACTGAATATTCTAACTTACACCAACCAATCTAATACAAGATACAAATCCTATAGGATTTGCATACAGCCTATAAGAATCATTACATTACCATACTGTGTTATATTTTAAACCCTAAAAACTACTCTTTGGATCCCTCTTGCCAAGCTGGTAGGGTCTGCTCTGACCCTTGGACTTTTGGTGAGGAGAAGGGCATTGTTTAATCAAAAGGGGATTACCTGCAGCCGGCCACACCGTTGTTCTCCAGTTGTCCAGTAACCAAAGCTCTAAACATCGAAACTTGCTTTCAATTCTATTTCACTTATAGGTTTCATATTCTCAAAACCTAAGCAGTCATATTTTTAAGGCTTTCCTTTTTCATCTTCCCCAACAATGCACCACAAAATTGTCCTTACTACCATTATTATTCAGGAGGGCTTTAATACTGATATTACTCCAAATCATCTTGGAGGGCTTAAAATCAAAGTTTATTAAAAGGCACATCCTGTTTCAGTGCAATTGGACTGATTGGTTCTTGAAGACCAACGCCTCTTAGCAAACAGCTTTGCAAGTAAACAAGTCAGTTAGAACAGCAAGTGTGAGATTAGAAATTCTTTAGAATGCCTTCTCACAGCCCATTGTGGGAAAGTAAGCACTCCCACAGACTCCACTGCTGCCTGATGCCTTAATATTTTCTCTTTGACCACTGTCAGTTTCTTCATGCTTACCAGCTCATATGTTTCATATTTTGATAAAAATTGTTTCAGCTTTTTGCACCTTGTTATCTTTTGTGCCCTGTGTCCATTTTGTAAACACCACAAAAATAATTTGGCTGAAAGCCAAAGCTTTAGCAGGAGACAATGGAATCCTAGTGGCCAAATATATTCTGATAGATTTATTTCCTCGACATGTACAGCTCAACTGTCATGATGATCAGTCTTTTCCAGGAATCCCAGCTAACATTTATTTCAGTGAAATTTTTTATGTTAACTCCACTGTAATGATCAGAATCTGGTATTTACTTTGAAGAAAATGAGGAAATAGTTCTGAATATGTAAGAATTATGTACAATTCTTTATGCTAGAGCAAGATTTTGTAGGTAACTATAAAAAATTGATAGCGGGCATGGAAAAAGTAAACTTGCTCAAACATCATTCTAATATACCTCATGTAGTAATTATTAAATAATGTGTATTTTCGTCAGAAAGATTTATTTATATTGTCTTATTTTAACAACACCTCTAGAGTTCTAGTACCCTAGTAGTATATGCCAAGCCAAGTCACCAATACAAAAAAAAAATAAAGTTATATAAAAAAGTATGAAGCAGAGGAAGTAATTATCAAGATAACCTTCTACCTCCTACAAACATTATTCACTTCAGAAAAGGAATCTGGATGGCTTGGCTGAAAACACAATAGTGATGCACATAAATATCTCTGACACAGGAGACAAAATGATTTGACTGCCAGGTGGTGCAAGTTCTTGCTAGTTTTCTAACAGTTCAGAGATTTTTAACTATTTTTTATCAGTGTTGCAAAATTATTTCATCATTCTCATGTCTTTGTTTTGCTAGGCAAAATAAAAATAAAAATATACAGCAGAATATGTCTCCACTCTAACACCTTTACATTAGTAACAAATGAGAACTATGGGATTGATTTTCTGAAATGCACAGGAAATCTTTGAAATGAAACAATATTTTTAGAGAACTCATATGGATCTAAAGCCTGTGTGGCTGTCAGAAGCTGCTGAATAGAAAACCTGAAGGAGGGCTCTGGGAAGGACGGCAAAAGGTTTGGGAGTGTCATGTGAAATAACCCTGGATTTAATCAATGTTAGTCTGACCAGGAGAGAGCTCTAACAAGTGAGCAGTGGTAACGTTTGCCTGAAACACTCCTGCTGAGTCTCTTGACTAACTGAAGCAACTTCTATTTTGTCCAACTGGATGTACGCAAAAAATAGCTTTAAGGGAGAAAGGACACAGAAACAAATATTTTTGAGCTAGGATCCTCATCAACAGCCATCCCTGAAAGGAACTAAGATGAACTCTGTCGACTTTATTGTTATAAATAAAATGAAGCACCAAATAGGAAAGAGACATAGCATGTGGGCTGGATTGCTGGAGCAGTTTTGGAATGTTTTTGCTTATCATGTCACACAATTTAGGGGGAGATGGAAAGTTTACCTATTTGATTCTTGAATGTCATTTTTTTTTTACTTGTCAAAATTATATCCAAAACCCAGTAGAAAGAACAGACTATTGTTTTTAAAAGTAAACAAACAAACAAGACAGCTTTGATTTGAAATGAAAACAAACAGCAGTGGAAGGATAAGCTTTCATCATTTTGGAGACCTTGGCATTCTTGCAGATATATTCATGAATTAATCATTGAAAAACTTAAAAGATAGTGCATTTTCCAATGCAAGTAGTCTCTAAAGAGTACTGAAAATGGTTATTATATTATAGTTCTTTAAACTCCTTGCATCAGGAATCTGTTTCACCACAGCTAAAAGAATAGTGTGATGCTAAGTCCCTGTGATCTTACTAAACAAAAGAAAATTGTGAGTAGGCACTAGCAGTATGTCACCATGTATAACAGTACTAAAATCTGTTAACAAAACTACCATACATATACTAAACAGCAGGAGTTTTGGAATGCTATGCAGCTTTTAAATTATTAGCACTAATTAGCCAAATAAAAAAAAAAGATCAGGAAACACATTAGAAGTGAGGACAAGTCTACCTGTATTGCTGTGTCAAAATTACATTTCCAAACAACCAATTAGTAAAGACAACCTTTCAGCCCAAGAAGCCATATGTAAAGTGGGACGGCTTCATTACAGTGGCTCCCTAATTAAAATGTAAAGGCTGCTGATCATTGCATAATTAAACAACATGTCATGTGGTTTCATCTGGCAATTGCAAGAAGCTAGGCCTGAAATCATTAATGACTAAGACATCGTCTAAATGAGTCCAGAGACTGTACAACTACATCCTGTCAGAATGGAGAGCATCCTATGGTCATTATGGAGATAATATCCTCCAAAGGGACTTCTCTGTACAAAATGTTGAAGTTCTTTCTCTTAAAATGACTTTGACTTTTTATATCTAGTTTTCTTACTAATTAGCCCAAAAGAAAAAGGCTAGCAGGGCTAATTAACTTCTAGCTATGGTAATCTAAATATGAAACTGCAGAACCAAAGATTTTCCCTGTGGATATTCTAAACGTTTTTCATAAATTAAAGCTCTGCTATTGAGAAAATATTTTTCAGGTAACCTTATGCCTTGATTGAGTGTTCCTTAGGTGACTTCCCACTTTGCAGAATGCCCAAGGAACAAAAGCATTTTGCAGTGCCAGTTCTCTGTGTTCTGCATACCACAGACCGTCCATTCAGCCTTCGCTGATGAAGCACAGATACTAAAAACAAAACAGTGAAATTGTAGTTCTGTGAATTTACTGGAGGACTTTGGGGGCGGGAATTGTTTTGCAAAATAATAATGCCAGTCACAAGAAAAGCATGTATTATGAAAACACACACACTCCCCAGTCTAGGAGTTTCAAATCGCAATGGACAAAGTAACATGAATTCAAGCTCCTTTGAAAAGCTCAAAAACCAGCAGATGTGCTAAGTTTGTAACACACATATCCCATCATTCTATCACTATCACTGAGTACAGATAGTCTGACTCAGGTTTGGAAGGATTCTTCAGGTCGTTCCCCAAATCAATAGAGATAGCAGCTGTTATTTAGCATGGAGCTAAATTCCAGACCACTGAGGTAAATTTGCACTTAATATTACACTGTAGACTATAATTGGATATGATTTTCTTCTTTATATTTTTCATTTTTATCACCACAATTTACACTGAATTCTTTCTCTGGTAGGAACAGTCTGAGAGCTGGCTACAGTTCAGTGAAACCCTGGCAGACAAGCCTGTCCCTTCCCTGTTCCATGCTCTCACTCTTTCAGTCTTGAATTTATCAGTCATGCCACAGCTAATTGTCCTACAAATAGATTTAAAAATGAATGAATATCAAATCATGGTGAACACATGAGTATGTTTCTTTTCTGTATAACACAAATAAAACAGAATTTGGTTCTGCATCATACTTCTTTAAGGACAGAGTGTCCCAAAGAACTTTTTAACAAAGTATCTTACTGACAGCACATTGAGTACAGAAATATGCGGCAGCCAGAATGCTCTCAGCAAAACCTCAGATGTGTTCATAGGCAAGAGAAGTTCTTTCATTGAGAAGACTTGTTGCCCAGGAAGCCAGAGTCTATTTTTATTCTTTTTTTCACCAGAAAGAAAAGACCTGAGAAGTTTTTCTTCAACAAGATAAGCATTCTCTTAAATTCTTCATATCAGATGTGTTAACTGGTTTCAGTCAGAAGACACGGTGTTTCACACCACCTAACAGAATATTGCAAATGGAAGGCTGAGCAAAACTGTGGTGAAAATCGTACTAAAATACAGGGATTCTGAAGAAATGGAGTAACCTACAGTGTTCTGCTAATACCACGATTCTTCTGGAGCCTGAAAAAATCCCCGATATACAACCCTGCTGATGTTATTAGGGATCACAATTCTCAGTGCATTCAGTTTAATTTGCAACAGTCAGTAAACGAGGAATTTATGCTAATCAATACACTTATGTATATATACATACATTTCTACCATATGTTAAATTGTATTTATGTTACAGGAAACACTGGAATGTACAGGCAGAACTGAAATAATGGGATTGACACTGACAGTCACACTGGAAATGTTCACTCAAACTCTCGCAGTCCTTGAGGAGACAAATATATCCGCAAATTTTTGGAAGTGTGAATGATTTTGTCATATTTTTATCTTCCCTGTAAATATCAAGTTCCACAAATTTTAAGCCTCAGAGATGGGCGCATTCTGCACCTTCCTGTAGAATTAGGATCATGTGCTCATTTTACCACAGAAGTGGTCATTTCCAAGGCCAGCTTTACCCTACCTATTCATATTCCTCTGTCTTCCATTCCCAGTCCATCCACATATCATTCAAATTGCTGCTTTTATTCACCTGAAGTGACTCCTTTTGATTTGCCTGATCTCACAACAAGTTGGGTGCTTTTGCAGTCAAAGGCACCTCAAGCGCCAGGTTCTTGAATGCAGAGACATTGCTGTTGTAGGATGGGCTGGACACCCTGGAGAAGGACCATGGTTTGACACATAAAACACTCAACTCTAGTGTTTAATGAAATTAACATCACTTGGAGCAATGCATCCCCTAAGGGCCACAAACAGTGCTCTGGGAGCCTCCTTCTGTGCCAGTACTGCCCAAACCATCTTGGGTTTTTAGCTAGGATGATGTATCTACCCTTCAAGCTCCAGCCAAACTTAATTACTTGGCTTACCCCCGGGCTGCAAACTGAGGCAGCTTCAAAATGAGGGTGGCTTATATTAACTATATTTTAATTACTGTCTTCTGCACCATAACAGTAATGGTGGTTCTGTTAATAAAGGGAAATAAATTTCCCTTCACTCAGATCAGTAATAAGTCCATTTCAGATTTTCACAGGGAGAAAATCCTGCAGATTTTTTAAAATATATATATATGCATATATGCTTTCTTAAAAATTAAGAACATCCATGGAAATCAGGAATCTTAGGTCAGTAAACACAAGGTGCACCCAGATTTTCAACTATCTCCTGGCTGGTTACATTATAATTACAAAATAAAAAGAGCTATTAAATCTTCTGGTCTGCAGAAATTCAAGCTTCTCTGCAGAGGACTACAGTAAAGACCTGAAAATGGGCACTGCTCTAATTCTTTCAGGTTTTATTTTCAAAGTCATTTTCACATTTATTGAAATTCTTCAATGCAGCTATGGACCTTTCATGGACTTTTTTGACTCCAACTGAAGAACCTTAAGCATATCCCATACTTTAGCCAAATTAAGCCTGTCAAACTAGAGGTCAAATATATCCCAGCTATCTCAACAAGTAAAATAATTCCTAAATATCAATTTCAAGATCTTGCAGCTAGAAAGACAAATAAAACAGACCTTCATAATGTCATGAAACTACAGAAGAAAGATTACAAGAATCTGTGAAGTCCAGAACCCTTTAAACAGTGCTGTTTGCTATAAAGCATGACAACATCAGAGACTGTTGAGAGAGTGATTCTGCTGGTCACTCTTCAAACATTCTGAACTAGAGAAGACCAAAACAGATTTTTCTGTGCTTAATTTAGTGCTCAGTGTTAAGCAAATAGTAGTTTAACTGAACCTTCAAACTTCCTTTTCTAGAACGGGAAAAAATTTGTTTGAAAGAGAAAAATATTTTAGTTATTTGTGGCAGGATTTTTTAAGAACTATCTGCCCTCCTTGCACCTCTTGATATTGCTATACAGCATTAGCACTATGTTTCTATCCCTATTTTAATGCTGTATGCTGGACTTAGGTCTGACCTTAAGGAATTACAGGTCAGATAGCATTGCCACTCAGAAATTGCTCCTCCTAAGTACTATAATTTAATAAAATTTGAAGACAGAAAACTAACAATCCAAAGTTGAAAATGTCAGCCAAAAATGAAAGAAGGTAAAGGAAGAAACATTCAAGTGATTATTTAAAAATTCAAAGTTGAATCTCCACAAAGATGGTGAAAGTCAGAGGGACAACATCATTTCACATCCTAAATAATGTTTTCAAATAAAACATTTATCATGTAGGGATATATTGAGAAGACTCCAGCTCTCCACTGGCTAAGAAAGTTACTAAGTAGCAATCAGGTAAAATGTTTTGGAAGACTAAAGTAATTGTAAAAATGATCACATGTAGAGCAAAAGTCATCAGCACTTTTATTCCATATTTTAGCCCTTGCTAAACTTCATTTTCTCCAACCTTGTATGCCAACTAATTGGGGGGGCTTGAGGCTTATACATTAACTGTCTAAGGATGAACTCATTTTTCCTCAGTTACTTGGGTAATTTCCCTCCCTTTT
>VWYO01025573.1:21803-109074 GCA_013400275.1 Rhadina sibilatrix | reverse complement strand
CTGCTCCCTAACACCATCTACCAACCCAGGAAGGCAGTTGCCCTGAGGCCAAGCCGTCTTCCCACTAAAGACTGAGGCAAAGAAGGTGTTAAGCACCTCTGCCTTCTCCTCATCTGCAGTTACTAAGTTCCCTCCTGCATCCAATAGAGAACAAAACTTGGTCTTTCCCTACCTTTTGCCATTAATGTATTTGTGAAAATATTTTTATTATCCTTTACAGGAGTTGCCAAATTAAGTTCGAACTGAGCTTTGCCCTCCCTAATTTTTTTTCCTACATGCCCTAGCAACCCCCTTAAATTACTTCCTGTGAGACCAGACCCTCCTTCCAAAGATGATACATCCTCTTTTTATTCCTAAATTCCTTCAAAACCTTGTTGCCCATTCAGGCTGCNTCCTAAATTCCTTCAAAACCTTGTTGCCCATTCAGGCTGCACGTTTGCCTTGTTGACTCATCTTCTGGCACATGGGGACAGTCTGTTCCTGTGCCCTCAAGATCTGTTTTGAAGCACGCCCACCTTTCCTGAACTTCTTTGTTTTTGAGGCCTGCTTCCCAAGGAACTCTCCTAAACAGGCCAAAGTCTGCCTTCCAGAAGTCCAATGTAAGAGTCTTATTAATATTCCTCCTGATTTCACCAAATATGGAGAACTCTACAGTTTCATGATCACTGTGCCCCAAGTGGCCTCCAACCACTACATCTCCCACCAGCCCATCTCGATTTGCAAACAGCAGGTCCAACACAGTCCCTTCCCTGGTGGGCTCACTCACCATCTGCAACAAAAAGTTGTCCTCCACACACTCTAAAAACCTGGAGTGCCTCTTTTCTGCTGTATTAAGTTCCCAGCTAGTGGCTGGTAGGTTGAAGTCACTTACAAGAACAAGGGCTGGTGATCCTGAAACATTCTCCAGCTGCTTACAGAATAAGTTGTCCATCTTTTCTTCCTGGTTGGGTGAACAATAAGACTCCCAGTAGGATGTCAGCCTTGTTGGCTTGCCCCCTAATTCTTACCCAAAGCATTCAACTCCATCGTCATGAGTTTCAATACCCATGGCATCAAAAGCCTCCCTAATATAAAGAGCCACCTCTCCCTTTCCTGTCTCTTCTAAAGAGCTTGTGGACATCCAGCACTCCCAATCGTGTGAAGAGTCATCCTACCACGTTTCTGTGGTAGCAACTACATCACAGCTCTTCTGCTCTGCCATGGCTTCCAGCTCCTTGTTTGTTACCCATGCTGCATGCATTAGTGTACATGCACCTCAGAATTATTTTTCTAAATGTCAAAAACAGATACAATAAAAAAAAGGTAAATGAGAGCTTTGCATTGTATCTGTAGCATTACTTAATATATTCCCTATCACTTATTACTTCATTTGCCATTAGAACTTAGTTTAAAAATCCTAGCTAAAGATGGGTGCTGTTCTGGACCCATCCTTTTCAGAATGTCATCGAGCCCCCTGAGAAATAAACCTGTGCTCCTGCTAAAATATTTAAATTACTGAGGTAAGGACTTTGAATCTGATTCATCAGCAATAGGCTCCTGAAAATACAGCAGTGAAAGCCACTGAACTGGCAGTAAGTAACCCTAGAGTAGTCAAGCAAGGCAGACCCACTGCTTGCATGTGACAGAGGGTCTGGGTTATTAATGGTAAGAACAAGCAAGAGTTCTTGCAAATACCTGGAAAAATACCTCTAACTTCTAGGAGACTGAAAAATTCTAAAATAGCCCAAGTGGACTAGAACAGCCATGAATTCAGAATAAATTAGTTACATCTCATTTCACATAATGTACTTGAGTGTTGCACAGTGGTAACAAATGAGAAATCCCATAAAATCAGAGTGTGATTTACACTGCACTGGGAAGGTTTATGCAGCATTAAGGACAGCAACACCACCAGTCAGCTGTTCATAACTACTTCAGAATTTATGCAAAGAAAAGACATTTTCAGCTCTGCTGGGCTGTACTGTAGGGCAGGCAGTGGACTCTGCTTGGAGCTCCCATCCATTGTGGCCAGCACAGTGCAGGTTTGGCTCTGGAGCCATGGCTCACTGCAGCTCTTCCTTTCTGTGCTCAGGGAACATCAAAATGGTACCTGGTACACTTCAGCTGCCACTACAGACTTTTATCAAATCTCATTTTTCTTTGTACCTGGAGCACACAAACAGGCACATCTCACCAAAGACACCATCCTGGTACCTTCCCCTGGGCTGCAATGATATCTCAGGGTCAGTGGGATCTGAAGCTTTTAAGCAAGGTGTCACCTCTCTGCCTTGTTTTCCCTTTTGCTGTCAGATTACCTTTTCACATGGAATGCAATTATTTATACTGCAGGTTGAAAAGTCTGAATTTTTTTTTTTTAAAGTATTTTGTCTTACTGCCCCCTAGAGCTGTGAAATGAAATGTATTGAATTTCCTGCACTGCTCCAGCCTCATGTTAGTATACAGAAGGTTTGTTTGTCACTGGGCTGAAGGAAGTTCAGCTGTCATCCCAGTATCAATCTTTATAAGTACCACTGATTTTCCACCCTGTTGTTGTTGAGAAGATGACAAACTGCTAAAAGAGCCTTGGAACCTCTCCTATGCATGACAGCTGTCAAAATAAAAGCAGGAGATTCCTGACCAGAACAGCTGTTGTTACTCAAGTGATTTTTTTGAAGCCCGTGAGTGTTTTTATCCCCCCAGCTACAATCCTCAAGCAGAGAATTTACTCATCTGCCGTGGATGCCCCTGGCTGTTCATTGCTTGCTGTTTTGTTAGGTAATAACTTTCAGCAACAACACTTCTGCTATTGGTGACAGCTTTGTTCTGAGGCTTTTTTGAAATTCAGAGATGGTCCAATTCAAGCTTGCACCTTTTTTTCCCCCTTTTCATTAATCAAAATGTGTGACTCTGCTGTATTGGCATTCTAAATTACACTGCCTTAATGGCATCACAATATGGATGTGAGCATAGCAGTGTATAACTAATTTATCAAATTATGTGTGGCAAGAAAGATTCAATTAACAGAACCACTTTAAAATAGACATTAAATGCATTTCCTTGGGTTCTTAAGATTTAAATACACCCACTTTCAAACTTACAGCTTTTCATACATGAACTTAAATATCACCTCTATATTAATCACCATTTGCATCTGTGGTAATTTTTTGATCACTGATTGCATTTCATTGTGTGGAGACCACATGGAAGAGAATATATTTTTTTCACTCAACTTCCAGAAAAGCATATATTTAATAACGGGAACAGAAGCTTAATTTTGTTACCTCTGTTAGTTGTGTGTACATATATACCATATATTGGGAGAAAGGTGAAGGTTTTTTAAAGTGACTGCAATATAGCATGGAAATTGCTACATTTTTTAAAACAGAGAGCCACAATACTGTATGAAGAGACTGAATCTAAGAAATCATTTAAGGTGCCTACCTGTGTTTTTCTTTCCCCTGGAGTGCTTCTTCAGAGTGGAATTTGGGAGAATAACTGAGCAAAAAACTTGGGAACCAGATAACCAGCTTTTGTACACAAACACATGGATATGTCAAGTGGAGAGAGAAAAAAAGAAACAATATTGCAAGGTTATTCGATTAACAGTGCATACCACTGGGTTGATCTTATGAAGCTATTTAGGGCATCTAAGTACCCATTTTATATATATATATATATACACACATACACACACACACACACACACATATATATATACACACACACACACATATATATTATATTTTTGTGGACTGCTGGTTCAAAGGAGAACTAGACAATGGAAGGTGAGGCACATTTTGCAGTGTAAAAACTGCCAATGTGCCAAATAATCATCAAGAGACTTTAATTTAAAGAGTCTCTTTTCTATGAAATAGTATTAAAAAATATTTCATGTTGAGATTCATACTTTTAGTTTTACAGTTCTCACTTCTATGGGTCTAGGTTTGTTCGAGTTTTTAACAAAGTAGTTTAATTTGAATCATTTTATAACGGAATTATCATTCTTATATTTAACAGTCATTGCGCATTCTGATAAAACCAGGCTTTCTAGACAACATAATAATTAAAAAAAATCCAAGAAAATATCTAACATAGAGATAGTTGTATTTCTAGGCATGTAACATATCTGTGTGACAGCCATCTAGCACATTACCCAGTCATTTGCTGCTTCTAAGCCGTGTTGGCATGTCACCACCTTAAGACAAAAAAGCAAAAACCCCAACACCACACACACAAAAAAATCCTGAGGAGGATAATTTGCCATATGTCATAGAAAAGTAAAAAAAGAAAGTGGCTGCATACAAGGAAAACCTCTACAGCAGGTTATACCCAAGCTCTTAAATCTCCTGACTGGGCACAACCATCCTACATCTATAAAACTACTAATAAGAAAAATGTGAAATAAGATACTTTGCCATCCTCTTATGACTCCATTCTAGTTTTTCTAGTAGAAAAAGTACTTGCTAACATCACAGTTGATAATAAAATATTATGGTTTGAAAATGTCATTTACACTCTGTTCCAGGCAGAGATTTTCCCTTGTGTTCATGAATCTGAAACCCTTTCTTACTCTGATGCTGCAAATGTAATGAATCATTCTTTATATTTAATCTTTTAATACCACCACCTTCATGACTAGACAAGACATTTCAATGCAGGCATGGTTTCCTAGATAGAGCTCTGAAATCTTTCTTCTTGTTTTGAAATAAATAAAAGCTGATGGATAATACACTGGAATTAGTCTTACTTCACAAAATTCAAAATATGAATGCATTATCACATAGATGACTTTTATGGTATTCACCCTGCAGTAACTCATTCTTGCCATGTGGTAACAAGAACAAAAACTAACAGCCTGAAAAATCTCTTGGAGTCTTTGGTTAATAGCTGGCTAAATCCTGACATCAGTTGTGCAAATGTTTTAGTTCCACAAAAATTCAGATCTGCTTTTAATTAAACTGATATTTTTAGAATTACCCACAATTTTAAACTCTTAGTTCCTGAAGTCATTATTTAATGCTATTTTAATTATGAGTCTCTTTGGAAGGGCACCTAGGCTACCTAATTCTTGATTAATTAGACATGACTTATCACTGCCATTTTAAGTATTTACACAATCATTCCACATCCAAATAGTACCCCTTTCCAAATAACACAATCATTAGCATTTGCAGAAAGATAGGATAAAATACCTTGTTAGTGGAAGATTTCTGGAAATGAATAAGTAATAGTAATAATACAACTTGCACATAAACATCCATACCCGCTGGTGCCATATGGTCTTAAAAAGAGTTTTCTTCAATGGAGCAAGTCTGATAATAGATTATTTTTCTAATCTGACCTGGTATTTAGTTGTATTTCATTGGCATCTTCTCATACTCTTTCCTTTAGGATCACCAAACCATTTTGAGAGCATGGGCAGTTAAAGACTTTGCTCCAAATTGTCCTTTGTATGTTCAGATACTGAAGCCTGAGAATAAATTCCACATCAAGTTTGCAGGTAAGTGGAAGATTGCAGTCATTTGAAGCACTCGTTAGTGTTTGACAGTTTGTTTATGAACATAAGCAAAGTGAGAATCCCTGGGCATATTTACTTCTTGAAACTGATTAAATGTGCAGTTTTGTAAAATGAAACACATCCTAGCAATGGTAAAGACTTACTTACAAGCACTTTTAAGAACTAAGTCTTACACTACAACATACAGAGAGTAAAATTATTTGATGTATAACTACTCCTTAATTACAGATCCAGGGAGGTCTTCAGCTTAGTGTACCCATGTCTGTAAGTCATTTCTGTCTACTAAAACATAGTTACTAAGGGGGTGTATGAGAACATCTAGGCAGATTTAATCCAACAAATGACTGAGGGAAAAATCTTCTCATTGGACTGTTTTTTACCAAATGGTATGGAAAACATTATTTTAACTACTTGCAAATATTTTGGAAAGAGACATGTAATTTATTTATATCCAGTAAAATGCATGCCTTAGAAGCCATTGCATAAAATGCAAAACGATGTTAAGGAATCTGAAAAAAAAAAACCCTATTATAAGAAGAGATTATCATCTTCTATTTGACAAACTATTTCTCTGCATTATATGTTTCTCTTTCTTTCTGTCCATACCCAAACAGTCACATATGTAAGTACATAGATAGTACATATGCTCATGTGCAAAAACACACAAATATAGTTTTGGAGAAACAGCTCTGCAGTAGAAGAGAAGCTTACCTTTTCAGCTGCAATTTTGGAAATTCAATTTTCTTGAATGATATTCCAAGGAAGAAAAGATTGCTGATTCATGCAAAAAGAAAAACAACTCTATAGAAAAATATTAGTCTCCTCCATCATCCCAGAATGTGATGAAAAAGTAAATTCCAGCAGAACAGCTCCAGAGCAACAGTTAAAGCTGTAATTTTAAAAGCTACGGAATTTACCACTGGGCTAGAAAGAAGAAAAAACCCATCAGTAGCAGTTCTGAAGTTACAGAAGTGTAATCTCGAGCTGTGAGATGGCACAGAGGGGAATAACGCTCATGCTGTGATGAGAACGATGGTACTTTTTCATCTCCCCCTTAAAACCACCCAGCACAAACATAATCTCTGCTCCCTTAGCCATGGCTGCTTTTCTTTATCAGTAACTGTGTTAATTTGTTGTTCCAAAATGTGCTTTTAAGAGAGTTTCATTATTCCTAATGGCTTGTCTCTGTAGGAGCTTTATATAACTGGACTTGTAAAAGAGAGAGAATTTTTCATGTCTGTTTGAAATGTTAGAGAAATCAGACCATATTTTTTAAAAAACCCTAAAAAAACCCCAACCAAAATACCCAGAAAACCTCTTTTGATAAAATTTCCCTCAACTGAACTTCAGCATCACCACTGGATGCTCACCTGCTGTAAATGGTTAGGCACAGCTGGAGCCATGAGAAAAATACTTGTTGGTATACATTTTCCTAAGAAGATCCCCCTTTGGTAATAATATCATCCAACACTTCATCATCCTGAAACATGTACTCAGTGGGGGCTGCAGACTACAGACCTGTCTAGAGTGTTTACAAGTCAAATTTGTCACAAGCATCTGGAACATTTTTCTAAGTGCTTTCCCTATTATGATTCAGGGCTGCTTTATTACTGCCTTAATGTAAAAGCTTCTTTTAAATCTGATATTCCTTGAAAAAATGGCTCTTTTCTTCTAGAGGTTTCCCAAAACAATACTGGGCATTTTTATGAACCTGAAATATTCAGTAATAGGATTTCTTCTTCTTCCTTTTATTTTTTTTCCCCTTACACATAGGTTTAGAGACTACAGCTGTCAAAAATGAAGCTTTTGAATTTAGAAGAAATACAACCAAACAGTCCTCCTAACTGAAGTTTAACTTTTAACTACATTGAAAATGTATAAAGCACTAGCAGCCCAGTTCCTCAGCAGCTTATATGAGGTTGATCAGTCCTCCTAGACTGCATGAGGCAGTCCTGAAATTCAGACACTGACTGCATGTTCCTGTAGGAGGGAAAAGCCTGGTTTTCTGTCTGGAGGTTTTCTACATCCTGGGGGCTTTCTGCCTCCTGGAGGCTTTCTGCCTCAGGCAGAAACAGTATATGGGAAAAGTAATTGTTATCATGTATTCCCAAGCAGTAAACAAGACTTAAACATCCTTCCTGTCTTTAATGAGAGAATAGGAACTTATTTTTGTCCTCAGAGCAAGAGAATGAAGGCACTTTGGCCAGGCTCACATGACCTGTCAGACAATCAGGTTTCCTGACTTTCCACCTGATGCCACACACACATGCTTGCATTCAGTGCCTTCTGATGTTTTTTTACAGTGGATTTTAACTACTTTGTTTCAAGTATTAACCTGCTTGCTACAGTGGCATAGATGTTCATCCCAGAAAAGCCCTTTGCAAGTTTAAGGTGTGAACACTTTAAATACACAACCACTCTTAACATGACAGTGATCAGATGGGCATCTCTCTTATCTCACATCAGATGGGCAACTGTCTTATCTCTTTAAGCTGAAATGCTTTGATTTCTCCCGAGTAATTTCCAATATAAAATTGCCTTGACATGCCTAGTTTTTCTTTCAATAATGCTGGCAGTTACATTCTTAATCTACTCGCATTTCTTTCAAACACACAAGGCTAAAAAGACCATGTACCCTTGGTGCAAGCTCCTGGCCTTGCATTTCAGCACAAATGGGAAATAAAGTGAAGACTTTCCACAGCAGAGCAATATATTTATGCAATTCAGAGACTACTATATTCAATATTTTCTGAGCTGAAGTTAAAACTTTTATAATTTTTATGTGTGTGTATGTGTATCTATCTATCTATCTATCTATCTCCTTTACTTTGAATATTTGGAAATTATATATAATTACAATTCCAGGAAATGGGGATACATTTTGACAGTCTCTGTTTATTCAAAATGCACCCATGAATTAGCACAGATTGTTGAAATCTGGCATCAAAGCCTCAGTAGTTTGTTTCACATAGTCCAGATTCACCAAAATGGATATTGAATGTAGCAGATGATTAATCTGTCCAATTACAGATAAAAATAGTCTAGAGGTAATGGATGGGCATTTTTCTCTATCAGATCAGGTAGTGGCCATGTTAACTTATCAAACTGACAAAAATAAGGTTTCTCAGAATCATTGTGCCATGTCTAGGTCATTCTTACCACATGGCTGCTGCTGCAGGCATAAATCAGAATTCTGATTTTGTTTTATCCTCAGTAACATCACAGAAACCATAACTCACCCCACTGCATTACTACATCCATTTGAGACAGACTTAGCAACAAAACATCTGTCAAAATATATTTTCAACAGAAACAGCAACTTGCAGAAATTCTAAATGTAGTATTTCTTTAGTATAAACTCAATCAAAATACTTCTTCTTCTGGGAAGCTGATTTGACTTATTTAATATTCACTTCAAGACAAACTGCAGTTTCCTGGGCTGCTTTGCTGTCACACTGGATGAGTAATTTGCTGATTCTGGTACCTGCTGTCAGGGACATGACTGATGTCCCAGACCTGAGGAGTGGGAGAGCTGTCATCCAGCTTCCTCCCTGCTCACTTCCAAAATCGAGCAGCAGATAAAGTTCTGTGTAATCCTCCATAGTACAAGTCCCGAGCATACAGAGAAAACACAGTAATGTTATAGGAAAGCTATAAACTGTCAAATAATTGGAAAAGTGAAAAAAAAAAACTTGGCCTGGTCTGTGTCTAATACAGGAACTTAACTGCAGAAGGTCAAAGTCTCCAACAGGTACAGAAATAGTCCACAAGTCCAGCTCCAAGGCTCCTGAGGTAAAAACACTTGACACCACCCTGTGAATTTCTTACACAGAATGTACAAATGGGTTCAAGCACAAGATCTGAAATAACAGATGACAAAGTAATTACCCTGTGTGATTTTTCTTTCTCATATTTTCCAAATGTTTAGTTAAAATATGACAACATTTCAAACAAAAAATAAGGGAAGGCTATTTGGCAAAACCCTATACAAATTAAAAAAATGGAATTCACTTTATTTCAGTGTCCGTTGGTATTCGCTTCCATAAATCTTGGCCATCTGACCAATGGCAATGGACTGCAGATATGCCATTCAAGCCACAGACTATGCCTTACCCTCTCAAAATCCCTGGTTTGAAATTCAAGTAGGTTTATTAATGGCATATGGTCAACTAAAAGAACATATTTCTATCTGAAATATTTTCTGCAGGAAATATTTAATTGCTATAGCTGAAATATATTTACAGGAAGAAAAATCTCATTTTGTCCTACATTTGACAGTGTCTTTATATAACTAAATTCATCCCTTCCCTATGACATTTAAATAGGCTCTGATCTTCAGAAAATGGGAGAATTAATTACTCAATTCAGTAGTAAATGATTCTGTTACTGAAAAGCCTCTAGATATTTCAAAATAAAAGGAACAGAGAAGGCACACAAAATATGCCTTCACTTTTATTTTCAGGAAGTGTCATGCTTATAGCTATGCAATAAATTCTGTCAGGAAAGCAGCTTAGAGAGGAAAGGTGCTTCTCAGGATTTCAGTGGCACACTGGTGAAACCAGGAGCAGATGCACATAGTTCAGACCTGGGTGGGGAGGTATTTTCCTACCTTTACTCAGCAATTTCCATATGCCTATGTTTTGATCATCAGCTGGATTGCTTGTAATATTCTTTCTGATTAAAAGTAAATTCTGCTCCCATTGAAAGAACCAAACACTAAAAGCAGATGGGAAAAAACTAAATTGGTATTAAATGCCTTCATGATTTAAAAAACCTCTCTGACTTTTATGTTGCTACACTGACAAGCAGTTACAAGTTTTGTGCTTGTCCCTTTTTATAGCCATTTCAATACTGCCACAGGTACATGGGAAGTACATTAAAGAATAATTTCTATTTCCTTTTCATGCCATCAGCAAACACTGGAGAGCATTTAACTGTGATCTGGATTTAAAACAGCAATCTATGTTAGATAGCATAGATAAGGAAAATCATACACAGCTGGTTTCCAAGGTTCAAGCAGAAGATGGAGATCTTGGGCCAACTTTTAACTGATTCATCTTCACCATTTTTATGGACAAGGAAGTGATCATTTTGTTCAATTGAAAGTATTTTTGTAAAACAATTTATATCCTTTTTTCCCTACAGATCATGTTGTATGTGAAGAGGAATTCAAATATGCTATGCTAGCTCTAAATTGTATATGTCCAGCTACTTCTACATTAATCACTCTGCTGGTTCATACATCTAGGGGACAGTAAGTATATTCTACCATAAGAAACACCCAAACAACTTGGAAAAGTCATAGCTGATATTCTTTTGAAAACAGCCTACCTGAACTCCTCCACAACTAAAGTTTTAGAAAAGAAAATGGAACTTTATTGATGCACAATAAAAGCATCAAAATGCCTTACTCAAGGCAATATAGTTTTGAAGAGAACACCCCCTCCCCTCAGTATTTAAGANCAACTTGGAAAAGTCATAGCTGATATTCTTTTGAAAACAGCCTACCTGAACTCCTCCACAACTAAAGTTTTAGAAAAGAAAATGGAACTTTATTGATGCACAATAAAAGCATCAAAATGCCTTACTCAAGGCAGTATAGTTTTGAAGAGAACACCCTCTCCCCTCAGTATTTGTTTGTTGCATGCTGTTGTGCCACTTCCACAATATAAAATACAAAAAAATTGTATTTCTAGTTTAGTAGATTGAGGTGTCTCTATCTATCACAAAGTTCTCCTTCGGAGCACTAAAAAGTCCTCAGAACATCAATTCTAAAAGGTTAATTTGAAAGCCTGTTTCAATGAACTAAAAAAATATGGGGTTTTTAATGATGTATGGTATTTGCTCTTCAGTGCCTGTACCTTAAGAGGCAAACAAACCTACATGATTTTTAACATGACCACACTGCTGGAAGGGTGCAGAATTACGGTGTCTCTGCAGACTGCATAGTCACAGTAGAACTTCTCTGAATTCACTAAAATAATTTCACCACATCTGGTGTATCTCTTTTATGCTGTATTCTTGGAATGAAAAGGTTATTCTTGATTGAAATATTGTGGGCATACAGATGCAATAAAAAGTGAATCTCTAAATATATTTGTAGCAATGGAATAGCTGCATATATACTACATAAGTCTTGCAATATGCTAACTTCTTTTTCAAGTAACCATGAACCCAGTATATATATTTATAAGCAGAGTTATTTAACCTTCTATATGACATATCTAGTATTCCCCTTTGCTCAGAATGGGGAAAACAGAAAATATTCCTAGAACTGTTACTACTGAGAACAACAAATGTCAAGATTTTAATGGCACTGTCTGCATTAGAATCTTTTAGTAGGTAGACAACAAAACACCGTTTTGATACCTGCTGAGCACCATGGTGAAACACATTCTTTGTACATTTTTTACCTGCCTGCCTTTCATTCTGTCACATGCACAGAATCCAGAGCCTTTTCCAATTATTTCATATTACATGCACATAAAAGAAGAGCAGTGTTCCTAACAGCTGTCAGGAATTTTCCATCAGCACAAAACCAAACACACAAAAGGGAAATATTTTCTGCTATACTTAGGAACTTCAGCATTTCATTGTTTAACAGTCACATTGATCATTTACAGATTCACAACTGTGATGCAAAATAACTGTCACAGAATTCAAAGGTACTTAAGATTTCTTTTGCAATCAGAATTAATAGATGTAACCAGCATAATAAAAGTAACTGTTTCCTAGTCTGGTCATTGTATACTAGGAGCTAAAAAAACAGTTTTTGCATGAATAGTTGTAGAATTACTTTGAATCCAGAAGGATTAAAGTAATGTGTGTTTCTGTAAGAATGTACGATGTATGTTACTGTAAGAATACTCTTCTGCATTTACACAGAAAGACTGAAAAAGTGAAAATGTCTGGTTATTATTTATCTACTGTAGTCAGCACTCTTCAGAGCATTTATTCTCAGGCCGACTCTAAAATAAAGGCATTTTTCATTGTACTGCAGACATAAAACTGCTTTGGATTTGGCCAATTTATAGTTCAGAGGGTTGTTGTTTTTTTTTTTTTTTGCTTTTCTAGATGTTTTCTGTTGTTGAACAAGAGGTAAATTAACTGCTAGTTGTTAAAATAGGTGAAATTACCTTTATTTATGAATATGAAAGATGAAGTTAGATGAGCAGTTGAGTTTGGCTAGGTAAAAAGATTAGGTGCAAGCAGATTATTTAAACTACAAATAAAAATTATATACATGTATTTAGAAATGTATATATAACTAAATACTAAATTAGATCTACATAATGAAAATAATTTGTTAAATAGACTTCCAATGTTAATAGTGAACTGCTTTCCTTTACATACTGTTTAATTATCCTTTTACTATCATGGTTGCTATTAACACCTGCATTAAACCTTATGTAGGACTCAAGTTTTAAATACCTGTTAAGGAGGTTTAAATAATCCTATTATCTTCCCAGCTGCTTAGGAATTCAAAACTTTAGTCTGTGAGACACCAAAATTCTACCTTGAATCTTATTTATAATCTCATGATCAATCTCAATTAATTATAACATATTTCTTTAACTGTTACCTGATTACCCAAATTAGTAATACAGGTCTATTAGGATTTGTTTGATGATACAAAATACTGGAAGAAAGTAACTTTTCTGACTTGAAGTTAATGTGATCTTTACAGTACAGCCCCATGGGAAGCTTTCAGACAACTCACTGGAACCAAGCAGACATTAAACAGGTGACCATTTTATTTTAGGGGTAAAAGTGAAATAAGGGAAAATGTTCTGAAATTACATTGCTAGTTCTGCTGTTCTATACCTAGTACACTATTTATAGTGTTGCAACAAAAATGGTTTCTTTTCATCTTGAAACAAAATGTTTTCGTGATGAGGGTGAAGAAACATGGTAAATTGAAGAAGAATAGAAATTGTATTAAGGTACTGAAAATGTGTAAATGAGCATAAAAGGAGCATGTCCTTGTATCTTGATATCTTCACTCCAAGTGCCAAACACAGAACACAATTATCAGTTTCATGGTAGGTATCTGCACATATCTGTATAGATGCATCAGTCACCTCCAGTAAAAATCATGCAGGCAGAACCTTGTTTCCATGTGAAACTTAAGAAGTTCCCAGGAGCTCCAGGGCTACAAGTGTTGGGGGTGCTGAGGTTTGGAACATTTCCACTAAACTGTCTGCATTAAGGGCAGCAGCTGCATAGAGTAAAGGATAATCTGCTTTGTTGTTTATTTTCTTGCACTAGAGAAAAGAAGCTGTGTACTTGTAATAGTCTACAAGACACAGGAAGCAAAAAAGTCCAGTGATGAAGATCACAGATAAGCAAAGGCAGAAAAATCTCTCTGACAGATCAAATGACCAAAGACAAATGACTCTTTCCTACATAAGTTGTTATTAATGATATTCAGACAGGAACCAGAGAGTCTACCACAAAAGCATGTGCAGAAAGTGTCTTTATGAATATAATGAGAATGCTGCTGGTTTTACCTGTCATCTTCAAATTGCCATGGATCTACTTATTATGGTGTGATTTTAAAATAATTGAGCCACCTCTCTCCTGATATTAAAGTACATACTCTTATATGTCTATTACTGAGCAGAAAATCCTCTTTAATACATTAAAATAATCTCTGTACTTACAATATTACTAAGATTTGATCTCAAATACTTCTTTCAGATTAGCCTGTTGGACCTTTTCAGTAGACATTTGTAGTTTCTATTGACATGAAATACCATTCTGATTAACAAGAATTTTACACTAAGTGTTAAATTATTCTCTTTATTTCAGGGAGAGTCAGCAATCACCAGAACAATGGCAGAAAATGTATGGCAGATGCTCTGGTAACGAAGTGTATCACATTAACCTGGAAGAAAGTACATTTTTTGCAGAGTATGAGGGGAAGAGCTTCACATATGCTTCTTTCCATGCACATAAAAAGTATGTTTATTTTTTCTTACCAATCATCAGAAGTTCAAAGAAATAATTGCTTGTTTTGCCTGCAACATAGCTCTGCACTACAGGCACAGGACGGCACGTTAATCTGTCCCTGGGTTTAAATATCTGGCCACTAATATGGATATATTTCTGTGAGTTGGAGCTGGTCAGGTAAAAGCTTATGTTCATTCTGTACAGTACATCTCAGTCTAAGAGAATAGAATATGAAAGATATAAAAGATAAGCTGGACAACCAGAAAAGAAAGGCCCATTTTGGAGGTTTTTCAAGAACACCAAGTCTTTTCCAAGTCCAAAACAGTCTTGAAATGAATGGGTGGGAGGGTGTGGTTTTTATTTTTTATTTAGGACTCAGGTGGAAGTCTGGCTTCCTTTGCAGCATATTCATATTATGGAAAATGTTCAATTTAAAGGTGTCATGGCACGTGTCATGTGGTGCATTCTGGTGACTGCTCAGACATAAAACTCTTCTTTCTGTTAGATGATAACATCATCCGGACTTTTACTGTCCAGATGATGCATCACTTAGCCAGTGCTGCTCTGTGAGATGAACATGCAAAATAAACACAAATTTTGTATGTTTGTATATATTTGGTAAAGTAAGCATTTATCAAACCCTTAATGCTGGGTTTATTCTCATATTTAATCAAGGAGAGAAAGAGAGCTTTTTTGCTGTAATTCCTTATTTTCTATAACTAATCAAATACATTTTTAAGAGTGAATTGCAAAACTGAATTATGAAAATGGTTTCCATTACTTACAAATAATGGAACAATTTAACATGATTAATAATTTTTCATATCATGTATCCATTTTTCTACCAACATTTTCCCAAAAAGGACTATTCATCTGACAGAAAAAATCAACTAGAACAACATTAGGAGAATATTATGGACATTATGAAAAACACTGAACTGCCTAGGAATTAATGAGCTCATAAAATCTGCTTGATTTGATGTGGCCTATTTAGCAGAACACATTTTTCAAACATCTTTGTCATCCAGAAAGCTGCAAATGTTCATAATGTGCAAAGAATAAAAAATATACCTGAGGTTCATTTTTGACAATGGAAATTCTGGTGTTTGCAGGACTATGCAAAATGAACCATGCCTTTCCTTTTCTAATTAAGGTTTGGAGTCTGTCTGATTGGTGTTAGAAAGGAAGATAACAAAAACATTTTGCTGAATCCAGGTCCTCGATATATCATGAGTTCTACTGATATATGCTTTTATATAAATATCACCAAAGAAGAGAATTCTGCTTTTAAGAAGCAAGAAAAGCATAGAAAAAACCATGAATCAAAATTATCTTATCATGGAGCTTCTAGGTTACCAGTACACAGTATAATAGCCAGCATGGGTAAGTAAAAAAAAAAAAATAAAAAATCACAACATAGTCTTATTTAATGAGTAGTACATTTTAAAGCATCTTCCTAAACTTCTAATAAGCTATAATTATGAATAGAAAGAATTAATATAAAAACTTCAAACATTTGCCGTCATATTAAAAAAAAACACAGACAAACAACAAAAACCAAACCAAACCAAAGAAAAACCTAGACAAACCAAAACCCCCAAACAAGCAAAAGGAATTTGATTCTCTTTTACTTGACAATGAGGAATTAAATTACTTAAGACCATGGTATAAAAAAGTAACAATGAAGTGCATGCAAAGCAAAACAAGTGGGTAAGTCATATGAGTACTTCTTTGTCATTCATACCTGTTTGTTTGTAAGAAGTTGTCATGAGCTTCTTAATTTAGAAAAACACCATAAGTAAAATCTGCAGGTTGCTAATGCATATAAATATGGACTGATTGTGTAAGATATGATTTTAAAGGGGTAGTTAACAAGGAGACATAGACTCGTTGTCAGGAAGCGTTCTGTTCCTTGAGCACAGCTGACATATTTGTTTTAATTTCATGGAATAAACACCATCAGCATAGCATTGCTGTTAGCCCTTTGCCATGCAGCCAGGCAGTCCCCACTAAATCTGGGAATCTGGTTCACACGTTCCGAGCAGCACTGAGGAGATGTTTTCCCTGCCCCTAGGGACCGTGGCCATCGATTTACAGGACACGGGGTGCTGCAGCGGGGCCACCCTGGCCCTTCCTGCCGAGGGGGGCAAGGAGGGCAGGAGGCCCAGCATCGCCCCGGTGCTGGAGGTTGCAGACTCCTCCTCCCTCCACGCCTGTGACCTGCTCAGTGACCAGTCAGAGGATGAAACCACCCCATCGGATGATGAAGTCTCTGCGGGCTTAGAGTATGTATATTAAATGTAAAATGAAGTGAGAAGTTAGTACTATATAAAAAGCGTTGATAATCTTTTTTGAAATGCAGATCAATCTGAGGACTTCTAGGAAGCAAGTCCCATGAAGCCCAATTATGGAATTATTGCCATTGAGGAAATGCTAGCAGAATGCCATAAGCCTGCTTTGAAATACAAAACCACCCAACAGATTAACTCTTCTATTTGCTGGAGATTTTCTCTTTGTGGTTCTAAAAGCTCTAGTCACATAGTGCAATGCATTCATAGCGTATTATAGGGCCTTTTTTTTTTTTAACTTTGTATAATTACTAAGTGAGCACTCAACAAATTTGTAAACAGATAAGCCTTTCTGTCATGAGAATGCAGTGATAATCAGATGATGCAACAGGCTTTTGAATGCTGGGGCTGGGTATGTGACTTCAAAATGCACGAATGACAAAAAAGCAGTATGGGACAAATTATCATCTTAAATTCAAAATGCTTCAGTTAGTGTGCTACTGAAAGTAATGATGAATTACTCAGAAAAACCCAGAAGATTCAATCCTGCTGTGCAGATAAGCAATTATGTTCATTGGGATTGCTGACAGGGGTGTTAAAACTGAAATACACAATTAAGCCAGTGCCTCAACCAGCAGTTTCCCATCTCCACCAGTAGCAAGTGTGAGAAGCCCCAGGGAAGATTATCAAGCTCCAGAGAAAAAATTAGTAGGACAAGTCATCTTAAATGTGCAGACTGAAACATCAGGATTTAAAAGGCCTCTTGTAAAAAACCACTAAGGGCCAATTAGAAATTTCACCTCATTGGGAAGAGGATTTGCCATTTAGAATTTATTTCAGCCATTTTGAAAGTACATTATTAAAGCTGAAAGGTAGTGACTTTGCTCATTCTTGGTAAATATTTGGAAAAAAATTGGAGAAGGAAAAGCAGAAGTACAGTTATTTCTGTTTTCTTTCCTTCCTCTCTTAACTTAGAAGTTTCCAGTTCAAAAGCCTATGACGGCACACTATGATATAACAGACTATTTTCAAAAGCCCAAGCAAAATTCCTTCACTTCCCAAAAGCATGGTACCTTTCACTAAGTTCTGTTGAACTAGCTGCAAAATACATTCTTTTGACATCTATTAAACAGTTCATTTTATGTACTTGACTCTGAAACTTGGACTTTATATGTATAAACATGCCATAAAGCACTTGTGCAGGCAGCTGTGTTTTGGTAATTTGCTATACTGAAAAATGTTTTTTTCTATTTTAGGTATGCCAAAGGCTATCCTCCATACTCTCCGTACATTGGAAGTTCTCCCACCTTTTGTCATCTTCTGCATGAAAAAGTACCTTTCTGTTGTCTAAGATTAGATAAGGTAAAGGGGGTTTCTGCTGCTGGATAACCCTGCATTCTCATTTGTCTCTTGCATCTGAGCAGAGCTAAATTCTGATTTCTCCTTAGAGATGAAGTTTGTGCAGTGTTTGCTATAATGCTGTATTTTCTCCTCCTTTTCATCACCAAGTGTTTATGTCTAACCAAGTCTCTATTGAGTCATCTGATACAATATTCACATCCACTGAACTTGTTTCTTACTTTGATTTTAGGGATGCCAGCATAACTACTATGAAGATGCAAAAGCCTATGGATTCAAAAATAAATTGATTATAGTTGCAGCAGAAACTGCTGGAAATGGCTTATATAATTTTATTGTCCCACTCAGAGCTTATTATCGACCAAAGAAAGAATTAAACCCCATTGTATTACTGCTGGATAACCCGTAAGGAGATTTTTTTTCCCCCTTCTCATAAGTTTTAAACTCATTTTACCATTACTTCAATAGATGACCCCTTTTCTTGTGGCCAGCTGAAAATCAAAAATATTATGGCACACTTATCTTTGAGAAAAGTTAGTGACAAAAGTCATACTCCATGTTCACTGTCATATACAAAATTGACCTTTATATTGACTATTAACAGTCATAGTAAACTTAAATGTTCTTATTCTTCATGGCCAATGTGTCAGCTAAGTTTTTCTTAAAATTACCCCCAAAAATGTGAATGTTACTGCTAAAATTAAATAGCTTAATAAAGGCTGTAAAAAGCAAGCTGTGTAACAGTTTCACAGCTACACCACAGCACTAACCTATTTAACACAATGCACTTACTGGCCTGGACCAGTTAGATACATTTTTAATAACTCTACACTCAAAGATAAACAGTTCTTTAAGCCAAAAAGACACCCATAGACACACTTTATCTAAAATTATTTAAAGCCATGGATGAAAGTTAAAACCTGCAGGATTGTTGTTACTTTTATATCTCTCTGGTGACTGCTGGAATTTTTTGCTTTTCTTGCTTTTAATGTTTTAGACAAATTTGCCTGTGCCAAGACTGGTTCATTTATAATTTGATAATGAATTTGTTTTTTGGGGTTTTTTTGCAACACTTTGGTACAGCTCAGCTACTTAAAATCACAGTTTGTAAGACACAGAAATGGAGGTTAGCTGTACACAGAAAAGTAGAACAAGCTAAGAAAGCAAAAATGTCTTGTAGGTTGTGATTCCGGGGCTGACACTTCCCTTTGCGTAGATCTGTTGCAGTTTAAGTGACTTTTTTTTTCTAGAAAGGCCTGCTGTGAAGTGTCCTACTTTCCCTCAGGCAGCTCCTTAGTCACCTGTGTTTGCAAAACAGCAGGTTTTTACGTAGGTACTATGGCAAACAGTGAATTACACAAACTGAGAAGCCTAAATGAGGCTAAATCACTTCCACTGGCAGTCTGAGAGCAAAGCCGTGGGCACGGGGGGCCCTCTAGTGCCAGCTCCTTTTGCCAACACAGTGCCCAACTTCACACACTTAATGCTGCTGTGACACTTTATGGCTAAACCCACTTTTGATTGATTAATGTGAAGTAAAAGCTCTGCTTGCTAATTAAATCAACACCCTTAAGTGTTGTCTCTCTCTGTGCAGCGACTCCTCTGAAGGGGTGTAGGCTTGAAAGCAGTAGGTGTCACAAAACTGGAATGATGATTTAATTTCCACTTTACATTTTAATTAAGAATTGCTGATGCTTATTTTAAGTCCTCCTAAGACATACATTGGAGTATAACTTGGTAGTGTGTCTTTGACTCCACTCATTTGTTCTTATATTTGGAATTGTCCTGTGCCATAACAGTTCTGATTTTAGAGGTGCATTTATTAATAGAAGCATGTTAATTCTGATCATTCTTTATGATCACAGCAAACTGTTGATTCACAGCTTTCTGAGAACTTGTTTCCAGCTTAAACTGACATCATAATGCCAATGTTTAAGAAAGTTATTTTTTTAAACAACCCCAAGCTACCCATTGATTGAAATACCCGTTGATTGAAAGAGATGCTGCTGTTGTGATACTGTGTTTCATTTTGTAATTCCATCTGCTGCTTAGGCCAGATATGCATTTTCTGGATGCAATCTGTTGGTTTCCAATGGTTTACTACATGGTGGGCTCTATCGACAAGTAGGTGAAATAACTGTTAGAAAACTTACCTTTGTAGTCTCAGTGGTTTGTTGTGTGTATTGTCATGTGACGTTTTAGTGTGTGTGTGTGTGTGTCGTAGCTGGAGATGAGCTTTTTGCATGCACAGTCTGTGTCTGTGTGCTGTAATCTGGGATTTCAAATTTCTGATTTGTAAAGGAGCTCAGTAGTGAAAAGCATGACAGGGAGCACAAGTTAATATCTTCAAAAACATAAGATTAACACTTATTTAGGTGAGTTCGTATGTTTCTACAAATGAACAGATTATAGCCCTGATTCTGGTGTCAAGTCTGTACTGAGTTATAATTTGTTGGAATTCATTCACTCAGGTTTTGTAAAGATAGCTACAGAATGTAAACAGTCTTGAATGTGTCCAGAAGTCTTCATCTTCCACTACTTAACTTATCACTTACTCCTACATTTCTGTCTTCACCTCTGCTAATATATGTTTATGGATGTAGGTTTAGCAACAGAACTTTAATGTGACAATCAGGCAGAAACAAGAGAAGAGCAAGGACTCATGAATATTTTAGTAAACTCGTCTGTGTCCATTGTAAATTTAAAGAAAGCTGTTTCCTTCACTACATAGTGAATATTGAATTGGGGCTACAATTCCATAGAATTAATACTATAGAAATCAAAAAACTTAATTCCTGCTTATAATAGTGACACAGTTACAGATTTACCTTGGTGATTCCGAATCCTTGCGAGGTTTATAAAGAGCCCACAGAAATGTTGTGTACTTTATATTTTTTCCTATAAAGCAAAAAAGGGTCATATGTTATTAATATCTACTACTTTCTTAACTCTTAACTACATAACAGTTATAAAAAGAACTCATAATGGCAGAATAATTAAATTGTTGCCTTTTTCCCAACCTGGAAATGAAGCTCGAGATATTTTTACTGAGGAGGTAATAGGATTTTTAAAAGGGATCTTTATCTGAAGGCCTTCAGAGGCAGTTATGGAAAAATGCCCACAAAAGCCTGCTCCTCCAGAGGTGAATACAATTGTATAGGTTTTGGGAAATTAGCATAATTGATAAAAAGCACCAATTAGGAGGAAAAGTGGTGATGCAATTTCCCCCCAGGTCAAACCCTTCTCTCAATTCCACCCCTTGGCACTGCTGTACTTTATCCATGAGAATGTATCTCAAAGAGTTTTTCTTGGCCTTGGTTCCTAGGAATAACCAAGATAGCTCCTGGGCCTTGGAGCTCTGGAATTTGTTTTGTCTTTTTGCCCAAGGAAAGGCCACGGAATATTACTGGGAAAAATAACTACTAATACAATAGTTACAGAACTACAAATACATGTGTGAAGAATACAGATAAAAGGAAAAGGCAAAACCCAAATAGCATCAAAATGTATACTCAAAAAGGAATACTCGAAGTATTCAAAGTAATTAATGACTCAGATGTTAACCTGCTTTACTAATGTAGAAAATTAAACTTTGTTTAAATTTACTGAGTTTATTCCAGAACGGAAATTGCCAAATCCCTCCCTAATGGTGTTTTGTTTTTTCAGAATTGAATGCATTTTTAAATAAATGAAGCATGTAGTCTTTGGAATAAGTGATTATTCAGAATTCAGAAGGTCACAGTAATACCAGCATGAACTTCTGCATCTTTTCTGACACTAAAATCACTTTAATTCCTGGTGCAATAAGCAACTAGAGTTTGTAAAGGGTTTTTTTGACATCTGTTATCATCAATAAGAATACTTTTAAAATTATTGTTCATACATATGCCCTGTTTTTAAATTAAGTACAACTAATAGATCTGATCATCTGTAGATAAGAAATACACTGTAAAATATACAAATTTTCCTTTCTTATTTAAGGGGTATAAAATACATTCTCAAAGTACCACTTACTATTGATAAGTATCTAAAATATAAAATATTTATCATTTGTTCACCATCAGTGAAGTATCAGCATCTCAAAGAGAAAATCACCAAAGGAATTACTTTCATTTACCATACTTTTTTTTAGAAGTAGATGGCTCACAGAAAAACAGCTTTACCAAAACTGATAGCAGAGATGCACTTTATCAAAATGTAGGTACTTGACTGAATGTCAAGTAGTAGGTACTGACTGCCCCCCAGTCCTTGGGTAGGATTTGAGACCTGTAACAGAACAGATTTCACAGTTGTCTAGAAATCTAGTAAATCTTGAGAAACCTTTAGCTAGAGGTACCTGAGAACTAAAATTATAATACTTTCACATTTTTCAAATTCTTCACAAGCCAGCTGAATGTAACTGCTAAAATAAGAATAGCTGTTGAGCTTATGAAACATTGAAATGCAGAAAATGTGGGTATTTCAGAATATGCTGCTATTTTCAGGGATCAACTGAAAGTCTGAAAAAGTAGAAATACAAGTTACTCCAAAAAAAGTATAAGCTTCTACTTGTGCCCTGCAAGTTGTTCATAGATCACATAAAATCAGTTTTTCTTTTGCTGTAGTCAACCATCAGTGATATATTGCACAGTTTCAAAAATAATGGTATATATTCTTCCAAAATAAGTTGTTAAAAAAACCCACCACACTTGTCAAAAAGCGCTTAGGAGCTGTGGAAAATGTTGTTGTTGAAACAGCTGAAACATGCTTCATTTTGGTGACAAAGCTACAAGGCATGATGAGAATTGTAACTCAGCTGTCTGTGAGTGTTTTCTGTGGTTGGGCTTCACACATTGTCCAGCTGTGCACAAAGTTCTGCTGCTCTGCAGCTGCTCCTAAAAGCATCCTGAGAACACTCCAGGATTTATTAACATTTTGAAACCAAATTTATTAACATTTTGAAACCAAAATAAAACTGTGGGAAAGAGCAACCTAGAGAATTTATTTGGGTTTTTCTATTGTCAGAAGTAACTGCAATGGAGCAAGTTGTTGCAGTGGATAAGGCCAAAGTCTTCCCAAGTAACTGTTATAGACTTACTAAAAAAATTGAAATAAATTTATTATTAAAAAAAGAGAGGGACTCTAACAACCTACTGAAGTAGAGTCTATATTCTATTGCACCAATTAATAATTGAGATATTATCCTAGATTATATTAGAAATTGTTATGCAGCTCATCTGCAGATGCCAACCATGGCTAATCTTTCAGGTGTTCCATATTTAAGTTGCTTGTTTCTTTCTCCCTCTTTCTCTTCACAAAAGCCTAGATGACTTATTAAGGTGTGGGGTCACCTTTGCAGCTAATATGGTGGTGGTGGACAAAGAGAGCACGATGAGTGCTGAGGAAGACTACATGGCAGATGCCAAGACTATTGTGAATGTTCAAACCCTCTTCAGGTAAGGCATTTTTGCAATCTATCTACACATCCTCATTAATTGTGAAGTACTTGATGCCTCTTGTGCCAAGAACTTACTCTTTTTTATATTATTATTTTACTGAAGTTTTCCTGTGCATGAATTTGTGTCTTATATGGGCCAACTTTTTCCCACCCTGCTTAGCAATTCACTTAGAATCCTGAGGTATTCTCCTGAAAGCTCAGATGAAATGCTTTGCATCCCAAAACCAGATACTCATTTTAAAAGTGAGCTGTGAGGTTTACAGGAAGGAAAATAAAGTTACTCTTGAAGACTGAGGATGAAAGTTAAGAAAATTCACAGTAATGCTAAAGCCCATATGAAAAGCAGATCCTTCTATACTGAAAGGTAAGCAGTTCATCACTATGAAGTTAGTAGTAAGTGTTCACATTCTGTATATCTAATTTTGCACAAAAGTTAGGTTTTTAGGCACATACATACAGCATTACATATGACAGGAACATGCTAAGAGTCATGAGATTATAATATGGTCAGTCTAGTAAAGAGGCTGAGGAGGCTGTGATGGAAAGCAAAACACTGAGATTTACTGTTCCTTTTGAGAAGTCTCCTCATTAAAGCCTTTGTGTTCTGGTTCTGTATCTTGGTTCAATAAGTGTCACTTTGAGCTGAGAAAAAATATTATTTGCTTAATAAAAACACCCAAAAAATCTCACACAAAAGAAAACCAAACACACTACACAGCTATGAAATGCCTCCTTGGTTTGGGGCTTGAGCCTTGAACTTCCTGGTGTTCATTCTAATAAGAAGACCTGGAAGAAAATTGAGTATGATTCAATGTTGCTTTTATTGCAATTACCTGTTTCTGTGTCAAACCTTCCACAAAAGACCAGGGAGAGATGCATAGTAAAAGTTTTGAATCCTTCAGTGGTTTAGAAAACTGAGCTTGTTAATATACAATGGAGTTTTTTTGCAAATGCAGCTCCGTGAGAATGCAGTTAAATCTCTTTGAATTTCTGCACGTGCTCAGAGGAAGCAAAACCTATTGCAATTACCTGATGTTAATTCTGTCTTTTGCTAACATTTCACTTTCTGAATTGGTACCTGATACTTGCACAGGTGTGTGTTTTGTGCACCTATGAAATTCGGGTTGAAATTATAACTAAGCTTTATTTGTGCATCACTCAGATCTACTCCTAACCATAGAGTGCTAGGGCATCTCACCAAGGTCTTTTACATACATCAATTTTTCAGAAATACAGTTTACCTCCAGATGGAAAAAGGAGTTGCATCAAAAGTAAAACTTGCCAAGTCCCAACTGGTTTTTCCCCATAGTTGTGTTCTACTTTGTAAAAGAGAAACTACATACGATAGGTATGCCATTAGATGTTACTGTACACTCCTTCAGTTGTCTTGCACGTTGTTTGCAGCTAGATGGCAGCTTTAACTCACATACAAATTCTGTGTCTCGTTCTGTATTGTTTTAACACTGCACATTTACAATCAAAGTAAATGAAAATAAATACCTTGGTTAACAACACTTTTTCATAAAACTTTGTAAACTTTCACAAGTGGTGTACTGTATAAATTTGTTTTCTATTTTTTTCCTCTAGAGCACATACAAAATTTCACTGCATTTTTATATTATATAAAAGTTGTAGAAATCAGTAAGCTTTGGGAAGAGGCATAAGGTAGTGGCATTTACCTGTTCTACAGAATAAACTAAGGTAAACAGTTTTGTAAATGACCTTTAAAAATACATTGAAACTTTTTCATTACTTATGAATAGCTAATAACATCAGAAGGTCATGAAGAAAAGACTGGCCATGGTAGAGAGCAACAGCACTCTACTCCAACTGTAGTTTTAAAGAGGGATTTTAAACCACTGGATTTAATATGCTGTTTTCACTGCTATCACATCATTGACGAAGATCCCACTTCAGTCTCACCAGGTGAAACCATTCAGAGGATACAGGCTGATGTAAATACCCCTGATGTGAGTTACTCAGGCCTGAAAAGCCAGGTGAGAGTGCTGCAGTAGCCTTCAGCCTAGGCTGGCAGTTCTCATACACCAGTTGTGTCATTATTCCCCAATTTACATAAATTAGCAATCCTGCTTTGCCAGGAGAGTGTGCTCCCCACCCTGGAAGGCAGATGCATTGTTTATAAGGACAGGGTTATTAGCACCTTTAGGGCTAGAAGCTGTACCATCCCAATTAAAACTGACACAGCACTGACTTATCTGACATAAAAGGGGTACAGAAGTGTGACTCAAATGGGCACACTGACTAAGAAAGAATGAGTTATCACAGCTTAAAAATAAAAGGAGAAATTAACAGTCTTGGACTGTACCTGAAGATGCTTTTCACTTTTTAAAATTAAACAGGAAGCCAACAACTGAGTCCCTGTAGACAGGTGTGAGCCCACCTCAGAAAAACAGTGTTTCCTCAGGCAGTAGGTCTGTACTGCTGTGAAGTTTTATTAGTTAACCTCTTAAAGGCTGTGTTTCAAATCCTGCAGGAAGCCTCTTGCCAGCAGTGCATGTAACAGGTCAGTATTTTGGCTGGTATCTAGCTGTCAGCACCAACTCAGAGATAAACCAAATGAGGTGCTATAATGGCATTGCATTATTTTCTGGGATTATCACTGTGGTTTGGGAAAGAACTGCATGCCTCTCCTTCTTGTCTGATTTCCAAATCACAGTTCAACAGCAAGCTGTGCCTTCCATCAGGCTAGTGGAGGCTTCCTCTTCCCCATCCAGTCCTTTCTAAGTAGAATGGGGTAGAAGAGAGGAATCTTTGCCCAGAAGGAGCCTGCTCCAGTGCAAAAAGCTGGCAGGTAGTGTGCCTTACACCCAGGGCAAGATGCAATCTGTCCCTGACTACCTAGAGAGTAATTTCCCCTAATTCGGCCAAAAGGCACTTGTAAGTAAAATATCTTACCAGTACCAGTCCTGAAACTGATTTCCTAATATAAATCAGTTTTCATATCTTGGTGATAAATTAAATCATCTTTAAGAGAAACATAGCAGCCTGCATTTTTTCCTGCTGTGTATATTTTATCATGAGATCAGCTTTTCCTTCCCTATTACTCCTAATTCTGAACCCTGTAGTAGTTTTCAAATACAATGTGGGATTAACACATATTGGCAGATATTCTGGATATACATTTCCCCACATTTAGGCTCTGCTTGAATTGCCATTTCAGCAATGCTTCTTCCTGCAAAAGTGAGGGAAAAGGACAAGACTTGCAAAAAGGTGCACTGAATTCCATTTAACTATAACTTACCAAATCCTGCTTCTGTGAAAAGTGAGACAGAAGCCACATCCATGATGTAATTAGTACAACAATCACCTGTTGTTAAGTGTACATAAGTAGCCTCAGGATCAGCAAAAGAGGCTACAAATGTGCATCTCATTTTCTGACACGAATCTGTAGAGGGAAGATTTAAATAATAATATGCGCTCTATTTCAACTTGTTTAATATATAAATAGTGTAAACAATGATTTCCTTTCTGTTTCTTGGAGCCCTGAGTGCTGAGGTGGGGCTCCTTAGTCTGCTGCTTGAAAATCTGTGTAATTCAGCCAGTTCACAGTTGAGCTTTCTTCAGTGCTTTTAGTTACTGAAGCCTGAATTGGTGTTAAGTCATAAATATTTTGTATATGTAAATATTTCAAAGTGAGAACATAAGTATACATAAACATACATTTTCTCAGCAACTCCCACAAGTGTCACTTTCCATCTACATTGCTCAGACTGTAGTCACAGCATGCAAACAGACCTCAAGCAAGAAAATCCAACTAGAAAGGGTACATAAATCAGTAGTACTTTACATGCAACCATGTACTAAGTACAATCTTTAAACTTTTGCATTTTTTGTTGTTTCCTACAGATTTGTGATATTGTACCAATCATTAAATAAAACCTCTGATAATGAAATTAACTTGTTTCTTTCTAGCATTCAAGTATTTTGTGAGCTCAGCGTGTGCTTCTTTTTGAGTTCTAGAGAGAATGTGTTGTAGTTTCCTCTGCTGCTGGACCAGCATTTCACTGGGCCCAGACCCACCACAGGTTTCAGGACTACATTAAAAACATGGACACAAGCACAGGCTGCAGCTTTATGTGGAGCCTTACATTTGTGATTGTTATAATTAGAAGTATAACCACCACACTCTTTTAAAATGCAGGTTGTTCTCCAGCCTAAGCATTATCACAGAACTAACTCACCCAGCCAATATGAGATTCATGCAGTTCAGAGCCAAAGACTGCTATTCTCTTGCTCTGTCCAAATTGGAAAAGGTAAGGAGATTTGCCTCCCCTACCCTCAATTTAAATGTTATATTTTTATTACTGTTTCCGATTTTGTAACAATGATTTCAAAACAAACAGAAACAGTGAAATGATTTGTTTGTAGAGCTACCATAAAAGATTTTTTTTTTCAAAAGTCTACTCTCATTTAAGAATAAAGTTTGATTTAATTCAATTTACAATATAATATTAGTCAACCAACTCTCTAGTGGAATTTGCTCAAGGAAAATGAAATATTTTTGGATAATTAAATATTTAGAGCTAATGGAGTTTTCAGGAGGCTGACATAGGCAATTAATATGGAACATCTTTGAACTGACTAAATGCTTAAAACATACAGCTTTCATTCTAATGGATTTTTTAATTCCACTTCATTTTAAAGGCACTATAATCATGTCTTCTATACACATTTCCGTGTATCTGTAGGAGATAATGACATTACTTGGGATGGTTTTAGAACAGCAATTGTTCCCTGCCAGAATGATGAGAGGGACAGCGACACTACTTAAATGTTAGATAAAACCTTCATATTCTATATGTATATTTGGCATTTTCAAACTGTGGAACTGTGACTGTATGGAAATAATTTTAATCTGCTTGTTCAAAGTCCTGTTACTTAAAACAGGTGGAGCATAGGAAGTAATATTGTGCATCTGTTTAACTCCCTAAACTCAAGGACAATCCTCTTTCTCACAAATCTTCACTGGTGATCTGACTTAGCCACCTCTGCACTCCCCAAGTTTTACAGTATAACCTTAATGATCTTTCAGGCCATATTCTGAGTTTGTGAGAGACAAATAATACCACTGGGACAGTCTTCAAGGGCAGAAATCCTTCACTTTTCTTTCTCCCTATCAGTCTATTCAGTATGACTGCTGGGTTTTCTCTGTACCCTCCCAGTCAGTGCACCTCAGATATCTTATGTATCTTGGTGAATTTGAATTCTTGCCAAAATCACTACCATTATACAGATTCAAGGTATAATTTCCATTTCCTAGTTGTACCGTAAATTTCCTAGATTTTGGAGATTTCCGAGTTCACTATTTACTGTATAATACTCAGGTAGGTAATTTTAATATATACTTAATGGAAAAGAGCCTTTCCATAGAAACTTACCTTCCCAATCTGGTTTCTTACAGAGGAATTGAATGCTGCAAAAATTCAGCCTGTGTGGATGAGACGTAAATCTTTGACTCGGTTGAATATCACACTCATATGTCCACCACAAGATGTAAATGTCTGGGTGGCCTTTAGTGACTTGTTATCTTTGCCTGTAGTAGCATGAAGGCTTCATCTTGTGTTTAGGTGGTGTTCTGACAGAGACATAACCTGGTGAGCTGTTAGGAAGCCAGACAAAAGTTGTTGCACAAAGAGAGGAGCTGTTTGCAGCAGGAGGCTCAGCTTTGTTGGGATAACGCCACCACCCCCACTACCCTTGAAGGTTTGCACCTGTGGCACCTCCATTGTAGCACTTCCTCCCTCTGTGGTAAATCCACGAAGGATAAACTAAAACTGGCTGGAATCTGCATTGCCAGTTTTTTCAGGGCAACAAAGGCCAACAGCTGGCTGGGGCCTTTCAGCCTACCTTAGTGTCTGGTGTGCTCTGACTGATAGGGTTTCTGAAATTATTTGTTAACATAGTCCCTTAATCCGATTCCAGCTGGATTCTGGAATTCTCTGTGGGCTGTCTACTTCCATGCAGTGAAATGGGGATTTTTATCTCAGTTCTTTCTTTATTTACATAGGCTCCTTAATTTTTCAAGCAAATATTCTGGAAATACTTAAAAGTATTTTTTAACTTCTTGACTATCTTTTTACTCTGTTCAAAAATTGTGAAGATAGGTTGAAAGCTGAACATTTAATGATCTATGTTCTGCTGAAACAGAGATAAAGAAATCTTATCTTTAAGAAAGAACATTTTCTTCATTGCTCTTGCAGTTGCCTGCTGTTGATATTTCCCAGTCACTTCATCTTAACGTTTGCAGGGGGAACTTCACAGGTGGTGCTCTAGTTCATTTGATGTTTCAGAACTCCCTCATGCAAAATGAAAGCCAATTAAAAACTCCAGTAAAAATTACCTAAAGCAGTCAAACATACAGTTGCTTGTTATTTCTGCATTAAGCATCTCATTTTCAGAAAGATTGAGAATGTCAGGCAAGTTGCCTTGAGGTAGCAGTGAAACACACTTGCAAAATTGGCTTTTCAGCCTAATGGGCTGCAGAAGACAGATACACAAATCAGATGTCCATCTGCTGCTGCAGCTGCAACTTTTCTCATTTTAGAGATAAATAAATCTGACAGTAAACTCAGCACAGCCATAGGAGAAAGCAGTAGCCTTTATACAACAGAGAAAAGGAAAAACAAAGCACCCACACTCTAAACTTGAAATCTGCGTTCTCCATTTGTCTTGCATAAGGAAATAAATGAGGTAACCACTCCCTCTTTCTTGAAATAAAGGGTTTGTAGTACTTTGGATAGGATTCAGACTTTAGTTTGCTATGGGTTTTTTTTTTCCAAGTAAATATTGCAGGTGTTACTGATAAAAATTCTAAAGCTGTAAGTGATCATTTTGAGTAAGTACAAGTTCCTGTATCTTTTAATCAAACCCAGTCCTGTGGTTTTGTATCTTCCACAGGGATAAGCACACAGATGTTAGGTGAGCAGAAATCTTTCTAGGATGGCTCAGTATACTTGCAGTGATTTACATAGGGCCACGCTTCTTTTTTAACCTTCAGGATGGGCCTGTTTCCATTTTTTTTTCCCTTTAATATAATTCAGGTGTTAAGCAGATTTGAATTAATGTTAAATAATAAAAAACAATAATGAAATGTGAGTCCTAAAAAGAGTTCTCGTATTATTGGCGTCTTATTTTACATAGATCTTTAATAATTTACATAAATTCTAAAATTGCACAAGCCATTAGCATACAAATTTGGCTGTTGAACTGACAGGTTTTTAGGAAATTGTTCCAGATCAAGACCAGAAAATTAATTTGTTCTTGCCAAGAAAGTAGGATTATATTTCTCACAAATCTCTTTGAAGCAAGAATAAAGGAAAAGCAAGGCTGTAGAAGAGATGGAAGGAAACTAAATTGGCCTGGTCCAGTCGTGTGAGGGTCAGCAAGGCTGAGGGGGGGTTCCTGCCTTTGGGGCACAATCACCTCCTGCAGCACTACAGGATGGGGCAGCTGGAAAGCTGCTCAAGGATGGGAGTGCTGTTTGGCAGCCTGAGCCAGTGTGTGTGTGTCCAGGTGGCCACAAGGAAATGGCATCCTGGTCAGTACCAGACAGAGTGTGGCCAGCAGCACCAGGGCACTGATTGTCCCCTGTGCCATTTCTTCCCCTTTTGCAGCAGATTCCATTCCTGTTTCCTGTTCCTAGGAGACTTCCTGGACCAGGATGATAGTCCACTGCCAGCACCAAGGAGCAGGTTAACAGGATCTAAGCACAACTGATATCCCTCCATCTTTTTGAAATTGATCTAGTGGAACATGCCCATGCAGTTTGGAATGTGATGACTGAAAAAACATATATATTGATCAATGTCTTTCAACCTGAAACACTGTACCTACTGAACAAAGATGCTCCATACTTGTAGGAAGAAACTATGTTGAGAGGAAAGGGGTTTTACACTTTTGACTTCTTTCAAGATAATATCTATTTCATGTTTATGTTACAGTCCTTCCAAAACCAGCATTAAAAATGTTTTCTATTTTTTAATTCCTTAACAGAAAGAGCGGGAGAAGGGATCTAATCTGGCATTTATGTTTCGACTGCCCTTTGCTGCTGGTAGGGTTTTCAGCATCAGCATGTTGGACACACTGCTTTATCAGGTACTATGAACAGTAATGTGACTTAACACAAATATTGCCACTCATTTTATTGTGCTTAATTGCTGGATGACCCTGTTTTCTGACATAGGATCCATTATCTATACTTGGACTAATCAATAGCAAAAGATAGCGGAGCATGCATCATGTGTTTGTTCATTTACCAATTCCAAAATCACCTTGTGACTGCACAAAATCTGATGTCACACAATGTAATACTATTTATGTACCACCCCACAGTCAAAAAGCTTTGATAAGGCCTACATAAATTACAGATTATACAGGATAATAATGCCTGTACTTTGGAACAAAAAAAGGCAGTGTCCATTTCAATAGTATCATGTCCCTAAGAGAAAGGAACAGAATTATGTTAACTTATTAGTCTCCTGCATTTGCTGATAAAGGCCTCAATTACTTCATAGTGTCCCCTCCTCTTACTCCTGTTGACTAGACCTGCAGAGGCCCAATCATTACATTGTCAAGTAAACCATGCCTGCCCTTGCAAGGAATGCATTCGGTGGTTACACAGACAGTGGGGGGAAAAAAGGCAGCAAGTCAACCTTGTGGCTCAGAATCCAGAAGTAGTAATGACACTGAGAATCAGGGAAGAGCACAGCCGCAGAGAGTTGAAGAAAAAATATTAGAAAATACAGTCAGGGCAAATGGAGGCAGTAGTTGCTAGTTTCAGGGTGGAAAATAGGCCAATATTGCTCACTCTTCAGCAGTGCTCACATTTCTGCACACTCTGACACACCAGGATGCCCAAGGAGCAGCCCCCAGCACCACCCTTCAAGGATCAAGGCACACAGCATAAGCAGGAACACCACCATGGCCCACATCATCCACTCACCTGAGCAGCCTCCTGCTGTGCCTCTAGCTAGGGATAGCCTGTGGATGCTTTAGTACTCAGGTGGAAAGCATCCTTACAGGGAAATTAATTTACTTGTTAATTTGGTGCATGAAAGGTGTTCTTTCATCGCAATTCTACTCCCAAATAAATCTCCTGAAGGCAAATCCAACATCAACAGAAAAATGACTCATGTACGTGGACATATATATTTTAAAGTTCTAGAAATAAATGGATTTGTGTATAAAACATCTTCATAATCATGCCCCAGAATATCAGCATCGCATACCACAATATTAAAAAGAAGTAAAAATACTGAGGATGCATATATAGAAACAGATCTGTCAATCATCAACAGCTCCTGCCAGCACATAGGTAACTTCAATATTTTATATTTGCTCCTAGACATGAATAATCATGCTATGACTTGACAGAATAACACCATTCACCAGAAAGTGTTTAACACAAAAAGCCTCACATGCTCATTTTCACTTTAATTCCACGTGTCCTTCTTTTGAACTGCTACTACTTGTAGGTGAACTGTCATTTTTCTAGAATTACCTTTCTTACTCCAATTTAGAAATTCTGTAACAGCAGCTCTTTGTTCTTTTTCATGGTCCCATTTTTTGTCTTTTTCTTCCAGAAGAAACAGAGCAAATCACATGGGGAACATCAGGGTTCAGATGGTGCTTCCCACTATAGGCTGAAAGAAAAGCATTTGAATTATCTTTAGGACAGTGACTGAAAAATGAAAACTTGGTCAAATACTGCTGAATAAACCTGTTAATCTAATGAAAATTCCATGGCAGAAATGATGCAGCCAAGACAACAAATAGGTTTAATTTGGAAACAAATTTTATTCTAGATGCTCCTTGGCATTTAGCCCATCACAACTGGAAGACTACCAGGGTTGAATCACCAGTGTAGCAAGTGAAACCCATCTAGCTTCTGAGTTTGAACAAATCCAGATTCTATAGCTCTAAAGGATTTCTGTAATACTTTTGTGAGGTATTTCTTTGTGAAAACCTCTTTGCTAGCCGTGCATTTGCATGAAGCCAGCAGAGCTACAGCGTGCGCTGCATTCCGAGGAATGCAATGCTGAGTACAGGTGGCAAAGAACAGCTCAGAGAACAGCCAGAAGAGCACCCACATGGCCCTCTCATTCCAGCACCCCAGCCCAGGAGGAGAAATATTTGTGATTTTAGCTGATGTAATTTTAGTCTGTTCCTGGCCTTAGTCTACACTAAACTTAATTTCTACCTTTAACCAATAGCAACACACTGTTGAGCAGAGCAATAAGGCATATCAACCCTTAAAGACCCTTCAGATGACTCATTTGAATAAAATAATAGCTGTTTCACCTCAGAGGGATCCACTGAGGACTGCAGACCCATCCAACACATGCCAGGGTTTCTTCTGCACAGAAGATTTCATTATAATTTCACACCTTGTAGGACTAACACCTCACTTCCACTGACACATTCATCTTTGCTTTTATCATGCCTTGGTATGCATTAGTCCCCTGAATCTTGTACGTACACTGCATGCACATGCAGAGCCAATTTAGAAAAGCTTACTTTATATAAGTAAATTCAGCAAAAAGAAAGTGATAGGTTCCTACAGTGGTGAACGTACTTAAAGAGATGGACTGTAAACACAGATGTATAATTTCTTTGAAATTCACACATGGTGCTATTGTTGCCTACTCATCTGTTCATTAAAGCTTTTTTCTTTCTTTTCTGTCTCTCCTGTTAAAAAAATCTTGCAGTCATTTGTGAAAGATTATATGATTTCTATCACAAGACTTCTGCTGGGACTTGACACCACACCAGGATCTGGGTTTCTTTGTTCTGTAAGTTATTAAAAAAAAAAAAAAAGTACAGAGTACCAGAGAAGTTTCTGTACTGTCTGCAAAATACTTCAACTTTTTTTGTATGGCATTTTCTTTTGTGAAAGTTCAAGGAAGGCCATCTGTTTCCTTTTTCATCAGGGAGAAGACGAGGAAATTAAACAGAAAACATACCCATTTTTAGTTCCATAGCATAAAAAATATCTCCCCAAGAAAACACAATGCATTCTATTCAGCAGAAAATTGGAAAGTCAAGAAAACACAGGTGCATTTTACATAATAAAATAAATAAAATAAATATATATTTACATAAAATAGTGAATTTTATATGAAATTCCAATGGCAATTCAGCAGCCTATTTAAGAATTAAGTATACAAAAACCACAAGTTCTGCCTGCATCATGCAGCATGGCCAGGACTATCTCCCAGTCCACATTCCTATGGGCAATAAAGACTATAAATAGTTTCCACATAAAAGATCAGATGTATTAAATGACTAAGAGTTAGAGTTAAAAAGTTATCTTGTTATTATATATGTCAACATTGCCCAATGCAATTTAACTGTATATATACACATGTAAAACCTTAACAACTGCAGTACTTTTTACTAAAATAAACTCCACCTTTTTGTTTTCTCCCACACCCATCATACCCTGGGTAGCAAACAGATCAATCCAAGTTGAGTTATTAAGTGTTGCTTTGTGGGGATCTATAAAGAACAGCAGTGAGGCATCAATGATGATATAAAAAAGTTGTTTAAATAAAGTTTACATATTTCTTGGTCAACCATTAAAGTTCATTACAGTGAATGTAAGAACACTTGAAAGTACAACTGAATCTCTAAAAAGGAACTCGTACATCTTGAAATAAAGCTGGTAATGAAATAAGTGAGTTTCACGTAAGACTTCTTATGACACTTATGCTTAGTGTATTACTTCCTTCCCACTCCCTTTCATATATTCAACCTGCAGTCTGGTGGACAAAATTCAAAATACTCATGCACTCTTATCTGTCCACACCAGTTTCTTACTGCTGACAATATTTAGTTTATTCATTTATATTTTAGTTAACTATAGACACCGGGTGAAGGCTGCTATGTAAATTTTAAGTAATCTTAAACCAAGACCAGAAGTTCATAATGCTAAACTGCTTCCGCTTCAATGTCTTCTAAACAGGGAAAAAGCAAAAGGAACAGTCTGAAAGATTGAGATAACAGTCTGAAAGATAGAGAAGTTGAAGGTTTGTTTTGGAGCAAAGGTGCAACACTACAAAGGGATAATTACCAGCTAGTGTTTAGTTTTTGGGTTTTTTTTATTTTCATGAGTAGCATAGTGAACAAGTGATAAACCCTCAGGAGTTAAAAGTCCTCCCTCCTATTATTATTTGTTCAGATGAAAATCACAGAAGAGGATCTGTGGATTAGGACATATGCCAGACTGTATCAGAAGCTTTGTTCCTCTACAGGAGACATTCCAATTGGAGTCTACAGGACAGAATCCCAGAAGCTCACAACATCCAAGGTGGGTCAGTTCATTGTGCTTTTCTGTGGGTTTGACTGCAGAGTGCACAAGGCCTCTGCTGACACGTGGATGGCCACACTAAGCCAGGCTCCAGCAGTGCCCAGAGCCAGGGGACACCTGACCTTTGACTGCTGCGCTGGCCCACAGGGAATGGATGGATGGATGGATGGATGGATGGATGGATGGATGGGAAACAAGGGGCAGCTGGGCACGGCCACGACCGGCTCGGGAGTGAGCTCTGCTCTGACCAGGGGATGGGGCACTTGTGTCAACAATGCCAGCACTGTCTCTCAAAACAGGCAACATTTCACTGCTCACATGACCTTCTAATTCAGTCTCTTCTTGCTCATTCCTTGTTAGTGTTATTCAAAGTATTGTGGGATCTCTCTAAATTTAGCTGCCAAACAGTGGTAATATTTTATATATGTATTTCTGTGTTCGTCACATAAATGTGTACATTTCTCCATTTCTCTGTTTATAAAAAATGGCAAAAATACTATTTCCTGACTATATAACATACTTTTTTTGTTTGGGCAGCTTTGATTTCTGTCATGTATTACCCATTTGTTTACATGACCATTAGTACTGCCATCTCATTAAACCATGGCTTTAAAATGCAAAAGTGAGCAACAACTCTCTCCTTTCTTCTGAAATACTCAGCTATAGTTTACACTAATTTCCAAGATAGGTAATTTGTATTTTCTTTTCCATATTTCAGAACAATACTAGAAAACGTTTGGGCATATAATGCTTAATGGCAAGATTTGCTCTCAAGGAAGTACGTTCAGCTGAAGTTAATTTTTAAGAAAGGCTGACAAAAAGCTGTGCAAGATTTTACCCAGTTCAAGGGGTATATCTGCTATAGCAGCCATAGCTATAATTCAGAATTATTAACATAATCCATCAAAATCATTCACTGGAGAAGAATGTTTTCTGCCTCACTGCTAATATGAAAAAAAGGTCTCTCATAGCTTTCCACAAAAGCGAGGACATACCAGATTTTAAGAATTCATTAAATAAGGATAAGATAAAATTCATGGCAATGCTTTATTCTCACATTCAGGGCTTGCTATTTAACTTCAGGTAAAAAAAAAAAAAAAACAGAGAATGAGGAGTTCTACTATTACTTCCTACCAACTTTTACAGGTAATCTCACAAAGAATTTGAGATAAATCAGGTAGAGAGGATTAAGGAAGGGAGGTTGGAGAAACCTCCTACTGAAATTTTCAAAGTGTCAGGTGTTGGACAAATATGGGAGAATGGCACTCCTCCTTTATTAAGTGAAGTAAAAGCAGTTGTTGATCTTTTTAAGCTGAAGGCTCTGAATGCAGACCCTCAGTGGTATTTTCATACAAATACTTGTGCAATTTCTTGTCTAGGGAGTCAGAATTTGTATAACATTTCCCCTCTAGAGAGGGACAGGGTAATCTCTCCTCGCTCACCTCTTCCCCAGAATACAAAAGAGCAACATCTAGCTCTGTGTCTGCAGCCTTTATGGATAGAGACCTACAAACACAGAGATGCTGAAAGCTCTAATGTTTCTGCAAATGTTTATTTTGAAGTTAAATGAAATTTTTACTTATTTCACTAATGAAATATTAGCGTGGGTTATCATTTTAGCTTTTCAATACATTAAACCAGAAGAATGTCCTTGGCTAAGATCTTTAAAATGAAAATAAGAGAAAAGTAGTTAACTCTTTTTACTCAGGAACTATCAACTTCTAACCATAAATTTGAAGGTTTGTAACTCAGACAACCTTCAACATGATTATCAATTTGAGTTTAAACAGACAAAAGAAACTAAATTTGCACTGCACATACCTGGGTTTTGTCAGGTAGTAACATGGGTAACTTGAGTCATGAGGACAAAATATGCCAATATTAATGTTTAATATGTAAACTTTATCCTTTGGCATTCCCTTTTTCACTGTGCAAATGAGAAGCCCTCATTTCACTGACAGACACACATAATTTCTTCAAAAATGAAACAAGTTTTCAGCAACCCAGTAACTAAAATACAAGTGAATCTAGCCTGCCTCTCAATGACTATCACACCTATGACCCAAAGTATTTCCATTACATTCAAAAAATACAAAAAAGACATATGAAATCTTTTTTCATTATGTGTATGGCTGCTTTTCTGTGGCTTCTGTTTAATACTCCATATTTGTTTCTTTAGGTTCACTTCTGTTTAAATTGTCTTTTGTTCTCTTTTTCCCTTTGTCAGTCACGAGAAATGGCTTCACAAGTAAGTATTTGCTTACTGTCTGCCTGTTTCTGGGTGTCCTGGTTGAAGCAAGTCCCACACAGCTGCTGGCTTGCTTGCTCCCCCCAAGGTGGGATGGGGAGAAAACTGAGAGGTTGAAAGGGAGAAATCTCTTGGGCTCAGGTAAAGGCAGTTCAATAACTTAAGCTGTGTGTGAAAGAAAAGCAAAGCATTTGCTCATACTTCTGGTGGGCAGGGTGTGTTTGGCCCTCTCCAGGAAAGCACGGCTCCATCAAGCACAGCTAGGAAGACAAATGCCTTAAGTCCTCTCATTCCTTCACCTTTCTACAGCTGTTCCTGTGGAGCACAGCACCATGGATAAGGATATCACTTTGTTCAGTTGGGATCAGGTGTCCCCTCCCAGCTTCTTGTGCTCTCCCCCAGCCCATTTGTTGCTGAGGTGGATGTGAAGCTGAAAAGGCCTTGGCTCAGTATCAGCACCATTCAGCAGTAATGAAAACATTCCCAATATTACCACATCATTAACACATTATCATCACAAATCCAAAACACAGTCCCATACAGGATGCGATGAAGAAATCAATCCCAGCCAGAAAGTGTATGTTAGGTTCAATTGTGGGAGTAAAATCCTCACAGAAAATGGAACTGTGCAATGGTCATCCTTGAGTAAATGGATCTTGAAGCAATATTGTTCTGGACACAAACAGCTTGCTAAAAATCTGAAAGTTGACAGACTGGGGATTTCAAAGGATCCCAGTGGAATTCTGGTTCCTTTTGGGCCTGCTCCTGTTGAATTCTGAAGGTAACAAATCACCTTTACAGTGAAAGGATCATCTGGTGAAAGCCTTAAGCTTAAACACATTAAATGCTAGTGGAGCAATATCCCCAAGTTTATCACAAAAGGAAAATGTGGCTGTACTTAGCAATGGTTTAGACAGCTTTTGGAGCAGAAAAGCATTTCTAGAACCCTGGATGCAAGTAGCATTCTTGGTAGGCAGAGCAGTAAAGTTTAGGTAGTACAGAACATGCAGTAAGGTAAACATAAGGCACTGTTTCAGAATGGAACAGACGAAACTACACCTTCAAACTATTTCACGTTTTACACACAGCTTCCAGGGGGCAGCAAGGCAAGGGAGCAAAACTCTAAAGCTAAGAGATGTTTGATATTATCACCACAGATAACTCAATCACCATGGTCTCAAATATGCCCATTGGTATGTATGTCCATGACTGAATTCCCATTCCTGCCATGTGTTGACCAGCCTAAGGTTTAGATTTTAGGGCATGAAACATTCTGTTAGAACGTCATGCCTGAATGGGTCACAGCTGTCTGGCAGCACAAGTGAGCAATCACACCCTTCAGGGCACACAATGGGATGCGTGAGACAGGAACCTGCCTTTAAAAAACAAAAAGCAAACAAAACCAAAGGTTGAAAGGCAAATGTTTCTTTACTGTGTGGCACAGGAGTGACACCAGGTCATTGGTCATGCTTCTCATGCAACAGATTTACCTGCTGTGGAAACTAGGAAATGAAAATCAATGAAAACAATCAAACTTTGAACTAATGATAGTTAAAAAAGAGTTTTTAAAGTTCAAGGCTGGTTAAAACAGAGGGGGACTCACAGAAGTACTTTACACTGGAGTTTTATCCTCTCTGTGTTTAACAGCTGCCATTGGCAGACACACTTCTGTGGTGCTGCTTTTGAAAGAGACTTTGGGCTTTGATTTTGCTTTGTCTTTAAAGCTGAATTTTTCCTCTTGCATACAGCAAAGGGTCATTCTGCACAGCTTTCTCAACAGGCACAATAAAAATTTCACCATTGCTGAAGTAAATGTTTAGCTTTATCACCTTCCTTTATGCTTTCAGCTCACCTATGCCAGTGTTTCAAAACTTCAAGCTAAGGATTTACAGATTCACAGAAACAAAAAACTTGTTCTTTCACTTGGCCTCTCCCATTTAGTCTGTGGCTCAAAAAACCAACTAACCCTCCTTTAGTGATGATGATTGGTCTCTGCCTTTACACTACTTCTGTCAGCAAATCTGGTTATTTGTTTTGTCAAGAGCTTGACCAGGAAAGCTGACAGCGCAGGTAGGAAGAAATCAAAACAAGACCATCCTCTACACTCAGTTTGTATCCAATTTGTTCATACCAAATAGCTCCTTCCTACCCATAAATAGCACCTTTTCCTATAGAATGTATTCTGCCTACTTTAGTCCTTGCTGTATAATGTACACAAACTCCAAATGAGAGTCTAACAAATAACAAAATCAAATTGCACTCCTGTTCAAAGGGATCCAGGTTCTCTCTCCTGTCCTAACATCAGCAGAGTCAGTAACAAAATTTGAAAAAATCAGGTTGTTAAAAAAAATCCCAACAAAATCCTTTTTCTATTGCAGACTAAGCTGAAGAGCCTCAATAAATTAGCTGGTCTTTACTTGAGGCTTATTACAAGATCCTAGTCTAGAATATTAAAAATGTGATTTTACTTGACGTGCTACAACATGGACATCTGTAGTGTTCCTTTGAATTATGGCATTTGATTGTTTTGCTGTTTGATTGGGTTTGTTTGTTGCTTTTTTTCTTTTACACAGATAAAATATAAAGTGTGCAGAAGTAAAAAATCTTTCACATTGTATCCAGCTTACTCATACCAAATACTATTTTATGGGCTCCAGAAACCTCACAGATTCTGTGGTGAGCCCCTTACAGAAAGGTACCTCACAGAAAGGTACTGATGAGTTCAACAGAATCTTGCTTTCAGGTTCCATGTTAGTGGGAAAAGGACATTCAGTAGCTCTGCCGTTAAATTTGCTTTATTTGCAGATCATTGCCAGCACAGTCTGTTCGAGGGGGTTCATACAAATTCTGCCTGTTCATTCACATCATCTTTGTTTTATACTTCATGTATTTATTTTAAACGCTCACCACACTGAAATCTGTGACCAGTCACTTGGTAACATGCTTGTACTGACACCAGCAAGGACTTTGCTATTCAACATCAATAAAAGACATTCAAGTAGCACAAGAGGAACTCAGGATTGTTAAGGAAGTGGTTTTGAAACTAGAAAACTAAAACTACTCATTAAATCAAAAACACACACTGAAACAATTTATCTTAACAAAGTTATGTTTTGAAATGTTTCTCCTTATATTCTCTAGGAACTTTGGTATATTAGAAATGCACCTGCAGTCCACCCACCTGTGTTACTTCAGTACTTGTACATGCGCATACCATTGGTCTTATTTGGGTGGTATAAGGAAAACACAGCAACAGATTTTGGCTTTTAATTATGGGGGAGGTGGGGTGTTTGTCACTATGAGTTTCATCACTGTTCTTTAAGGTAGGAATCAATTACTACTTTCACAAGAGGTACCCTGAATCACACTGAAGGTTACTGCATTCTCATTTCATGTGGCTGGAAAGTCAAGAAGACCTGGGAATTTGAGATCCAGTTAACAGGCATGTTCTACCTGTGATCTTAAGAGGGTACTGAAAACAGTGCAGCCGAAGTTGAACCATTACTTAATGAATCCACAAAACACACATGAAAAGCTGTTACACAATGCAGATTTCTGAAAATATGCTGACTGGGAAGAAAGTGGAGAAGTCATTCAGAACTGATTCCTAGATTCAGGACGGGCAGTATCAGAAGGCTAAATTTGCTCTTCTCAGAATCCCAGTACAATTGGGCACAAAATAACACTTACCTGCTTTTGTACTTGATAAAAGTATTTATATTATAAATGAGCTTTTTACATGAGAAGGCAGAGTCTAGTAAAGGATGCCCAGTTCAGGAACGCTTGCTAAGTACAAAGCTTAGCAATTCCCTCAGCTCCACTGCATCCAAACCCCATGTCCAACTGCACTGTTGGAGAGGAGAGAACATCTTCATCTGCTTCCTTTTAGTACAGCCCTTCATCTCTCTTGTCATTTTCCTTTCAAGTCTCAAATCTCCATCAGCGTGGAGGAATGGGAGGACACCAAAGACACCAAGGAGCAGTTCAGCTGCCGCGGCAATCACCGGAACTCCACATCCAGTGACCAGTCCGACCACCCGCTGCTGCGGAGGAAGAGCATGCAGTGGGCACGGCGCCTGAGCAGGAGGGCCCCTAGGCACTCTGCTAAAACTGCTGAGAAGATCAACCAGCAGAGAATGAACCTCTACAGGAGGTCAGAAAGGCAGGAGCTCGCTGAACTGGTGAAGAACCGAATGAAGCACCTGGGCCTTTCTCCAGCAGGATACGGTATCGCTATTACAGTACTTCAATAGCAACATTAGCATGGTGTGAGGTGAACTTATTTGTAAGAAATGATGGAGCCAAAACCAAAATACTAAATTTATGATAATGCTTTTTGTTTTGTTGGCTTAGGTTTGGGTTGTTTGGTTTGTTGGTTTTTTTCATTTACCAAAAGTAACTTGGAGTGCTTTTTTATGTATTCCATTATCACCCATTCCTGTGCTGAGATGGAAGGCTCATAAGGCAGCATGTCAGTCACATTTATATTTAGTAGATGAAATGTCTATGCTGAATTTATAAACATTCCCCAGTCATTGAACAGCTGTACCATATTCCCACAAACCTCTTGAAATAAAGATGAGAACAGGGCTGTTGTGAAGTTCACTCCTGTGTCTAGGTGGGGAGTTGTTTATATGTGAAGGATATTGCCTTTTCCCCAAAATTTTCAAAAATAATGCCAAAGTATCACATGAAAGTCATTTTTAGAAAGCAATCTTTCACTAGGTCTTTAGATGCCATTTTTATCCATCAAATCATTTTCCATCAAGGCCCATGTCTGGTTGCTTTTTAGTTTGTAGGATTGTTTTGGGAGTTTTAAGCTATGGACAAGAGCTCTGTAACACTTTCTAACACATGCACCACAGCTGGCTAGGTTGCCTTACTCTGGCCTTGACCCTGTAGCATATTGGGTGGAAACCCCAAGACTGTGGGTTCTGATTTCCTAGAAACACCAGGAATTTCTAGATATGTAAATACAGGCTCTTCATTCCACACCCTATCTGGGTAATTTCTATGCCTTCTTTCTTAGATGTTTTCCAGGGGTTTCACAGGCCACAGTAACATTTGATCAAACACAAACAAAAATGTTTCATAAATTTAATTCATATTTATATTAGTAACAAGAAAACGTTGTTGTATTCCTGCTTTTCTTTTCAAATCCTAGTTAAAAGCCAAAAGTAAATATTAATTTCATTACTCAAATTTAGGACTATAAGATACCATCTACAAGGCAGAAAAATCTTGGTAGTTAAACGCTTTACCAAATTACACTCATCTAAATCTGAGTTATACATTTTCCTAAAAAGGTAAAGAGGATTTAACACAGAAGCACTGCCTCTCCTTTTTGCCTCTCTTTAGTCTGATGAGATTAAAACCAGTCTCACTGGTCTCACTGCAGCAGCCCAAGGAGTGTGCCAAGAGAAAATGATACAAAAGTTATTGCAATGACAGCTACAAAAGTGTAGTTTAAACCTTAAAAATTATCAGCCTTCATTTCAACCCATCATTAGGAGAACAGTTAAAAATGCAAGAGACATACCAATTCCCATTTATACAGCCTTCACATTTCCAGTCCTTGGCACAGGTCATAAAAGGGAAGTGCTTCCTAGATAAATAGAAAAAGGCAAAAAAAAAGGTTTATGTTGACCAAATCTGGAAATGGATGAGAATGCCATACACCTGCATTTACCCTTGGTCATCTTTTGAACTTGGTGCCAACCAAGCACAGAAGTCCTTGCTCACCACAAACTTATTTAAACTGCAGGACAGATTGGTAAATGCACTGAAATTGGGTTACATTCAAATTGCTGTGACTGAAAAAAACCCCAGAAGATTTTTAAAACATTAGAACACAGGATGTTTTTAGAGCCAATAACTTGAAAGAAAATAACGTCAGGTAGTTTCAGTATTGACATATTGAATATCAACAGTTGAAAAGAAATTTCTGAACTTACTTGAAATCACTCTGACACCAGACACTTTTTTACAGCTCTGTGAACTTTCATCAAATTAATGTCAGAAGTAATGCTTCTCACAATTAATTTGTAAATGTAATTTATTTGGTACTTTTTTCCCCTGTCCTCTAGATGAAATGAATGATCATCAGAACACCCTTTCTTACATCTTGATCAACCCTTCTCCAGATACAAGATTAGAGCTGAATGATATAGTGTAAGTTAAAGCTCACACGAAAAATAGTCATAAGACCTGCAAAAAAAAAAAAAAATAAAAAAACAAAAAAAAAAAAAAAAAAAAAAAAAGACTTCTGTTTAAAGAGACATCTAATGATACTGTATATATATAGACTTAAAATACACATATAAATATATAATACATATATTTGTAATGTTATAAACCTGTCATCCTCCTCTTACTCTGTATTTTAAATTGACAAAACCTAACCAATGCTACCACAGGAACTAAACCAAGCACCTTCAAAGTAAGTCTCTAAGTCTTGCTTAGGTCTTTTCAGTGTTACAGCTCTGTGCACTTACCCTGGCTTGCACCACGTTGTTTTAGTAACAGCTGTAATTTCTTTTTGTAGATACTTGATCCGACCCGATCCATTGACTTATGTTCCAAATGCTGGACCCAGCCGAAAGGACAGCTTCTGCAATACTGTGGGACAAGACACCAGGGAGGAGACGCAACTTTGATATGTAACTCACCACAAAATTCAGAGACAATTTTATACACACATTGTTTCCACTAACCATTTTGCAAACTGAGGGGTACATTTTATTCAGATTTTGGAAACAAAATGACAGTGGGTAAGTGACCAAATGCAGAAATGTGGTGCCTAGAAATTCTGATTTCAGGGATTGTCAGGTTTGTGGTCTGTTCAGTATGGTCATTGAATTTTGTCAGCCTAACAGAATGACACCTGTTCTATTTAACCCATATGAGCTAATGTCAGATTCCATCACATTTTGCTTAGATGCTCCTAAGCATATTTATGCAGCTGGCATGTCAGCGACTGAGCTTCTGACCAACATCAGATTATCTGATGCCCACAGAGACAATGCCTGATTTGTAATAGCAAATATGTTAACACCTAAAGCTGACAATAAGGCTTTGTGTGTCAAGAATTCAGTCTTTGAAATAATTTTCAATCTCGGCCTGTGGCCCATTTTTATTAGTAGAGATTAGGTTCAGTCCCATTTTAGCCTCCAGGACCTGGGCTTTTGTTTCTTGGGCTTACACAGATCAGGTTGAATGACACAAGCTTGTCACAGTGCAGAGTTTGAGACTGAGACACATCAATGAAAGAAGAGCCCAGCTGCAGGAAAGTCGCTCTCATCTCACACAGGCAGCCCCCCTACACTGGAAAAAAATGGGAAGTTACTGTGTGAAGTTGCATACAGTGGTAGCTCAGGTGAAACACAACCCTTTGAACCTTGCTGAGTTTTTCTATAGAAGCTTGAGTACATTATAACACAAAAGTGAGAGCATCCCTCTAGGGAATGATTCCTACAACAAGCCCTTAACATTTTCATGAATATGCCAGAACTACAGTTGTCCAAAGCATTTCATGCCTAGCCATCCAGATTACCCAAAAGTGATACATTTTCACATGAAATTATGTATCTCAATGAAAATTAAATAAATTTATAACTCATTCCACAAAATGAATGTAATTCCACATAGTGTGAAAAAGCATTAAGGATCTAAAACCTCTGACTCAGCATGATGTACACAAGAAAGCATCTGCTTGTGTAAGAAGCAATTACAACTGGTCAAACTTTCTACAGAATTAAGCATGTCTGTCCATGATCTTCCAAGATCACTGTCACAAAGAGGGAAGAAGATACTCAAGGTTTTAAACCCCCTTGTGTTACGAGTATCCACACAGAACTAGTACAAGTCATTTTGCAGGTAGTCCAATATGGAGAAATTGATTATTCTCAGAACTCTCTGATGTTCTACTTGCACGGAAAAAAAAAAAAAAAATCAGTCAAAACTGTTAATATTTTCTTCTATATTAATTGGTAGAAGTAAATCCTATTTCTGAAACAGAAACCACAACCAAGTTGCCCAGTAAGCAACTCAGGATGTGAGCATGTTTATCAGCATTGTAAGGATATTGAAATCAAGTCACGTTCATAGTAGGAATGACAGCAGATCTGCTTTTACTTCTTGCAGTGGTTCTGCTTCGAGTCCATTATTGCTCAGTGCACATTTTAGTCATTCATGTGTTTATTCACAGGTACAGTATTTCAAATGGGCACTATGGGAAACAAAGGAACAGTTGAAACAGCTGCACAGACTGAAGTCTACATTTTTTCAAGAAACAATACATGCTACAGGATCTTGTCCAAGACCTGTCACAGAAGTTACCCAGAAAAGTTTGCATGTGCAGTGTGAATAACTTTTCTATTTTTAATACCTTCAGGTAGAAGACTCTATTCCAGTTGAATATTTTTCTAAAAATACAAGTTTCTTATAAATGTTCATTCCAAAATATTAGGAGGATCTGTTGTTTCATACTGAAGGCTTCTCTAATGGAGTCTCAAGGAGGCAAGGAGGCTTCCAGAACCATGGCTATCCTTCAACAGGCAAGCTGGATACTCTGCTTTTAGAACAAGTCACAGTTCAGAGGAATTCCGTGTAGCACACAGTACTGATTTAAGGACTCTCTGGCAAAAGGATCCATAGGAGGGCTTGAGTCCTCACATTTAACAGCCCATAAAGCAGCAGAAACAAGCAGTCAGGTGTGTCCATTTGCCCACTTAACTCAGCAGAATTGCTGCTTAGCTAGATTGGAGTAATAGCATCTAATGTGACCCGGTATTTCTCCAGGCTTAATGAATTTCTAATTGCTCATTAGCCCCAGAAGATTTGCTAAAACAAACACAAAGACAGCTGGAGCTACTTCGAGTCCCTAAAATAAATGTAAGGCAATCTTTGTGAACAAAACACTTAGTTCTCTTCAAAATCTGCTGGAAGACAAGCAAAGTAGTAAAAACTAACAACAGCTTCTGGTGAAGCACAAGCTGTAATAATCCATGAATAATGTACCACAAAGTTCAGCTATTCAGAATAATACTGTCTTTCATGTTGAAAGCAGAATAGGTTTACTTCCTCTGGATTATCTTCACATACAGACTACCTTCTTACGGGATTTCGACCTTCCAAGGCCAGCCTAAGCACCACTACATTAACCCTGAATGAAACAGTATGCACAGTCCCTCAGTGGCCTGGGACATGATTCTTTAATGGTCATCCCACAGGCAATCTTATGTTCACACACTTTTTTCTCATCACTATTATCAGAAATGTAGCACAAGCCTAACTGGCCTGTAGACCAGATTGAGGAACAGGAATCTCAAGGCTCAGTTCTGGAGAAGGGATGATGAAGTTCTAGAATGAGCAGGGTCAAATGACTGTTGAACAGAGGAGTTTGAGCAGGCAACAGTTCACTTGGTAGAGAGAAAAATGTGCAGCTGTGAAAAAAAGATTATTTCTATCTGTGCTTAACTGTATGTATTTTTCCTCCTGGCTCACTTCTACCAAGAACCCAAAGATCCTCCTCTTCCCCAACACTGCCTTAGCACAGCCCAAGCAATTTGGTACCCAGAGTCACAGACTCAGAGAGGGAAGTGCTAGCTGATAATAATTGCTTCATTCTCAAGGGAACATCCAGCAAAGCCAGACCTACCTATGAAAATGTATTACCTAATCTGCAATAAAAAAGTCAGAAGAACTCTTTCAATGGCATACAGTGTGTTTCCTTAACTGTTTCACTCCAATTCCACAACACATGTGAATTCACATACAAAGTAAAAAGCATAAAGCTCTTGAGTTTTTAAAACCTGCAGTGGAATGAATTAGTGAAGTTGTGACATTTTGTCTCAGAAATTAAAAGAGCGGTTATTTCCCAGCCATAGATATTTTCTCTCTCATGAATAACTTTATACCACTACTACACTCTAACGATTTCAAGTATACAAATATATATTACTGAATATTACACATCTTTATTTACTGATGTACCAAAAAAAGCTAAAGAACAAAAAAATGTTAGGCTTCAGCAGTGAAGGAAAACTGAAATGACAGCAAATGCACCAGGTGGTAACACACAGTTCTTTAGTTTCCAGAGAATTAGGGCTGAGAGCAACCATTCTGTAATTTTGGAACATTGACAAGAGGTTCTGCAGCATTGAATTCTGCTCAAAATCCAATGGAAACCAGCCACTAAAATCTGGAAATTAATTAACAACATGAAGCAGCTCTATACGGGTACATCAATTTGTACATCAAGGTTATAAAAATACTTCAAGGCAGTGCTATAAATGTAGAATTTATAAAACAGAGCAATATGCATAAAATGTGGTTGCATGTTCTTGATACCCACCTTGAAATAGATGTGCAATGAACAAATGTCTGAAGAGCAGCACTTCAAAATTTCAGCCACTGTTCCTTTTGCTTGGTACAGAATATGCCCTGCAGGGATACAGGAAAAGAGTTAATAATTCATATTAAGTTATGAGAGATGACCCAGAATTTGCTTCTTGAAACTTATTAAAAGTATTAATGATAATGTTGTTGTATACTTAATTATTGCCTCCACTGGCAATGCAAAGATGTCAGTAATAGTAATTCAGTATTACTCCTGAGAAGCTTAAAAAGGCAAATATTTCTACTTCATTAAGTTAAAAACAAGCATCTGACATCCCTGTGAACTAAATTTTCTACAAAATCCATACTTTAAACTGTTGATTTAGAACTGGCCCATGCCAACCAGGAGAGACTGGGAGGCAAAGCAGGGAAATGAAAGAGTAAATACTACTTTATGTGCATGAGGTATCTCAGACAAATTGGGGCATCCTGAATGGGGTTCTGCACAGGGCTCTGGTACAACACAGATACATTAATTTTAAAGCACACAGGTACAACATTAATGATTTGACTAATCACTAATACCCATACTACCAATGACTGATAATAAGAAAACTTCTCTAGATCACTTCCTATTTCTTTTATCCTTTCACCAGTATTGGCTGGCTAATGAATTGGTTTGTTTTGCTGGCAAGTCTACAGCTTTTAATAGTTTTAGCTTTGGTATTTATTCCTGCTGGGAGTTACAAACTCTCACTGCATCCATAACTGTACAGTGGTGTGGCAGACTCCACAGACTCCAAACCGGAAAAAGGAGGTAGTACCTTTATAGCCTTTTATTTGTACAGCTGGCAAATCTCTGTTAATGCAACCAATTGTGCTGCTTGTGCACTCAGCTTCAGGCTGTGGTGAAGCTTTTATTACCCTATTTCATACAATCACGGAATCATTAGGGTTGGAAAATGCCTCCAAGCTAATTTAGTCCAACCTTTCACCTCCATGCCAACTAAACCACAGCACTGCCACGTGCCACGTCCTGTCATTTCTTGGGACACCTGCAGCAATACTGACTCCACGACTTCCCTGGGCAGCCTATTCAAATGCTTGACAGCTCTTTCCATGAAGAAATTCTTCCTGGTGGCCAACCTGAACCTCTCTTGCTGCAGCTTGAGGCCATTTCCTCTCATCCTGTCTCCAGTTGCCTGGGAGAAGAAACCAAGCTCCTTTCTGTAACCTCCTTCCAGGCAGTTGTAGAGTGTGATGAGGTCTCCCCTGAGCCTCCTTTACTCCAGGCTCCTCATCAGACCTGTGCTCCAGGCCCTTCACCAGCTCAGTTGTCCTTCTCTGGACTCACTGCAGCATCCTAAAGTCTTCCCTGGACTAGGGGGCTCAGAACTAATAGGATTTGAGGTAAGGCCTCACCAGTCCTGGGTACAGAGAGACAATCCCTTCCCTGGTCCTGCTGGCCACACTATCCCTGATAAAAGCCAGGATGCCCTTGGCCTTCCTGGCCACCTGGGTACACGCTGGTCAGCTGCTGTCAGCCAGCACCCCTCGGTCCTTTTCTGCTGGGCCCCCAATCTTCAGGAATGACTGAATAACCTGGAGAATTTTCTTACCATCCAAATAATTGGAGAACATGCGAGGCTTGAGTTTGTTTGCTTTTACTCACCTTTATGGGTTGTTATTGCGCAACCATGCATGACATGGTGTTCACCACCCAGATAAGGAGAAGAGATTTCAGAGATGAGCTCACTACATTGTTTAATGTAAGGTAAAGGTGTCAGCTACACAAGATGTCATGGCTACTATCATGTAATCAACATACTGTGTCCAAAACCACTCATTTTTAAAACACAACAGCCTGTAAAACCTAGAGTTTTAGAAAATACTGAGCGACCCAGGAAAGCCCTGAGGTAGTGTTTTCCTTGTTAGCTGTATCTTTCCTGAGGTAAATGCAAAAAGGTCTTGAAAGTCCAGGTGAACAGGTACGCATTTGAGATAGAAAAAGTGTCCTTTGTAGGTATTAAATGAGTAATAATATTCCTTAATCAAAGGGTTTACGACCAAATTTGCGTAAGGGAGAAATGCATTGCATTCAGTGGCTACAAGATGGGTTCCCACTATCTGTCAGTCCTGGGTGGAATGGAGCTGCAGAGAGCAGAGAGAGATTGCACTGCAGGATTCAGGGGTTTCTTTATTAAATGTCATAATGTACGTTTATAAAATGTCATCGGGGATGTGTATAATCATGTATGATTATATACATATATTATATATATGTGTATACATCATGTATACTCATCCTCTCACTTCACCTCCAGCTGAAGTGGTTGGTGTTCATGTGATTGACATTTTGATTCCCATGTGCATCTGATAGGGATTTGCACTGAAACTTTTATCTTCTGAGGTTAGTAAGCATCATCTTATCTTTTACTTAACTATGAGGATGTTTTGTACACAGGTTAATGCCCTAAAATGTAATTTAATATATTGCTAACAGGACAGTGTATCAGCATTTAATTTTGTGCTTTTTATTACATTTCCATGATAACAAATAAGTTATCCTGGAGATGTAATAAAAAAATCTAAGTTCTTGTGTGTGAAGTGTCAGAGGTATATGACCACAGACATTAATACCCACTGTGGGCACTAACTGAGATCTGGGAAATGCTAATGTTAGATTTGTTGAAGAAGCAGTTTCTGCCCACATTTCTGGCACTAATTCCCCAGCACAGGATGTCACACATGCTTTCTTCTTCAGCCACACAAGTACATTTAATGGAACACGGGCAAATTACATCTGAGAGTATAAAATTAACACACTCACTTACTAGTTGTTAATGAAAGAAAAAGTTTCATTGCATTGTCTTTGCTTTTTCTTCAGCAGGGTTGATACGGTCTCTTGCTGTATTTTAAAATGCTTTAAAAATTAGTTGATGCTTCATCCAAAACTAAATAAGGTGCCAATCAGCATTCACTCAACAGAGAAAGGCTTTTTATGGAAGAAAAATCCTTTGAATTCCACTTAATACAAAACCTAGGCAACTGATTCAGGATGTCCATAGACCTTGAACGTTATTACACAGGTGTTATGTTCCTACTAAGAAAACATCTGCTGCTTTGCCCATTGTAAGACAAAGTTCCTAGGATGCTCCAGGATGGACCTTTCTCTTCTAACACGAGTGCTTCTTCTCTTGCAGTGTTTCCCAATAGTGTATGTGCTCATGTGGCTGAATGTGATGAGATGTAATAATTTGATTGTACTTACAAGGAGAAAATGGGACCTTGTGTATGTTAAACAGTGAATAAGGAGGTGGTACTATTTCTACTCCCACTGCATTAAGACAAAACCCTACGTAAACATCTTCCAAGTGTATATATTTAATCATTAAAGAAGCATTGACAATTTTGGCAGCCAGGTCTCCAGAAAAGACGTAGCCAGTTCCTGAACAGAAAGGGTGGTATCTGTTACCTGGGAATTCTTCTTCTGATATGTACCATTTACTGCCTTTATTCCGAATAGGGCTGTTCCCTTTCATTAAACAGCCTGTGAAATAATTCTGTGTGGGAGATGGGAGAGGCCTGAGGAGCTTTTCGATCAGGTACATTGTGTTGACAAAAACGTCACTGTCTGTCTTCATAGCAAACCTCGTGCCGCTGCAGTAAGAGACCACCCACCTCATGCCCATCATAGTTTTAAGAGTTAAGTTGTTGTAAGTGTCCAAGAAGTCCTGCTGGATAATATCGTGATACTGCTCACTTTCTCTCAGCAGTAGGTCCTCCTTTGCACCCTCGGTCTCCATGCCAAGCATGAACAGCCGAACAACATCAGCACCCGGAACCGCAGCTTCGTTGCCCCAGCTCTTTCGGATGGCATTTCTGTGCTGAAGTTCAGCTGCTGTTGTTGATATCAACAATACCAAGAAAGGTGTTCTATCTTTACACTTCTCTTCTTCATTAATAATGAATGTAAATGACTGTGTTGGAGTGCGTGTGGCCTTATTCCCAGATTTCTCATTTTCAGGCGGTAGTTCTCCATTTTCTTTCCCTGAGATTTGTTTGAAATATGGAAGTATTTTTTCAAGTAAACTCTTTTTACTTTCCATGTGAAGATCATCGCTTTTATGTAGAGCAGCAAGGTGATGAGAATTATAAAAATAGGAAATCAAATATATTGCTGTAAAAAAGATGGTGAAAACCAGAAAATGATTTCTCTTGGCGCATTCTGTAGCAGCAAAGATTCCACTACAGTAGCTCATGTTGGCAGCCGTGAGAAGATGCACAAGAAGCACAGATATTTTGTCAGAAGAGCAGCTAGTTTGTAATTGTTTTCCTCTGTGACACAGGAAGATAAAAATCACCTTCAGGCTTCCAATTCTTCAGGAATCCTTTTGCTATTATTAAAAGAATACTATTATTTCATTTTAGAATAAATTGCAAAAATTTTTATCAAAGAAAAAAAATTAAAAATTTCTTTTTAAATTTTCAGGCTTTTCTTCTTAAGAGAAATACAGTATGATAGAAACAGTAAGAAATAAATGTAAAAAATAAACCATTAAAAGTTATAATTTCATCAGATAGAACAGAATTATTCAGCTCTATATTTAAATATTGAAATATATGTAAAATATAAAGACAGCTTAACTGCCTGTAGGCCTTACAAAAAGTTATCACATAATTGAATCATCTAAAGCTAATGAAATATTATGATTGATTATGGATTCGTAGCATTGGAGGCTATTATGATAAATCAAAAATCTGATGCATGGCTGAAAGTGATTGTCTAGGCTCTATAAAACATTAATGCAGACAGACTTTGAGATGAAGTGTCCCCTGCCAGCAACTGCCTCTGTAAAGAATGCTTGTAACAACTGTCTTAATCTAGATCCATACATTTCAAATGGCTTCAGCTGAAGGATCCCATCCTCCCAGACTGCTGACAGGTAAAATATAAACACTGGAACTGTGCACATACTGTAGCTTTAGGTAGTTCCTTGTGATTTCCATAATAGCCAGTTTCAAATTTTGGCTTCCTTCAATGGAACAATACAGAAATTTTTCTAAGCCTTGGAGATGCTCCACAATTTGCAGGGAGAAGACAGTCACATATATCCCTCACACCATGAACTGGTAACACCCAAGAATGCCACCTGGAGAAAAGGGCAAGTGCCTAAAGTGCTTTTCTAGTCTCTGAAGGGTTCTCTACATGTATTTGAAAGGGAGATGCAAAAGTACAGTAAATCAATATAGTTTTTCAGATTTTTTGCACCAAAACACTATTTAACAGATGCAATGTGTAGCTCATGATCAAACAGCAAAATTAAACACTTCTTACCATCATCTTTGAAACTGTAGATTCATTCCAGTCATACAACCATGGTATTTTTTGGTAGATTCTTTAGTTTCTTGCGGCTCCTCAAAGAAATAACAGATTTAGGAGGACTGAAACAATCAGGAATCCTACCTCTGTTCCTGTGCAGAATCTGAGGACAAACTGACAGGTGCTTGACTTTCTGTTTTAAGTCTTTCCAGAGGAACTGTGTATTAACACAAAGGAAAATGCAACAAGACATTCGCCTTCCTATTTGATAAAGTAAAAATACTCTCACTTGTAGCAATGAAGAGATAGTCTATAAAAAGAGATTGGATTTAATAATTTTAGAATATGCAACAGAATTGCAAAGTAAGAAATTAATTTATGCTCAACTATAATTTAATCTGGATAAAATAGGTATTCTATAATCTAAATGAAAATGTGTGGTGGATAACCCTTGGCCAGCATCCAAACACTCACCCACATGCTCATCCCACTTCCCCCCTCTCCTTAGGAGGACAAGGCCAGAAAATAGGATGAAAGAGTGTTAGGGTAAAGAACAGGAAGATCACTTACTGGATACCATCTAAGACAGAACAAAGCTGGCCAAGATAAATTTAAGTGTGTTGCTATTTAAAATACATTTGGATAAGTGAGAAACAGAAACAAAAATAAAACCCAATAGCTCCTCCTCATCTTTTCCTGGGCTCAGCTCAACTTCTTTTCCTGCCCCTTCAGGGCAGCAGCAGAAGGGGATTGGGGATTAAGGTCCCTCCCTATTCCTTCTCCTGTTCAAACAAATCTGCTCCAGTGAGAGCTCTCCAAGGGCCACAGTACATGCAGGGAGTGTCCAGCTGCTGAAGGTTGAGGGAAACGGGCATAAAGATATTCTGTGATAAACTGATTTATCACAAATAAGCTGCAGCTGAATGCAGCTCACGTGCACCATCACATCTATAAAAGATTAGGAACACAACAAGTAATGGCTTAGTTCTAACCATCTTCCTTCTTATGTTTTTAGCTCTTTAGAAACTGCATATTTTGGCATCATAGCATATTAAACATCCAGGATCCAAAAAACAAAGTAATATAAGAAAGAACATGGTCACTGACATCAGAAGTCGAGAGGCATTTCTGTACCCATTAACTGCTTTACTGTTGATTGAAATATAGGAATTCCAGTACATGAAAATAGAAGAGCAGAAGGCAATTTTCAATGCACTAAGTGTACTTACTTCTGTACTGCAGTTTTCTTGATAAAGTTAAAAATATTTTGTCAAAGTTTTGACTTCTGTTAGTTTTGACAATGCAATTCCATTAGATGAAATCCTGGTTCCACTGTGAAAAGAACAGAAACTTCTAAGAAGACTTTTTTAAGAGACAGCTAGAATATTTATTGTTTCAATTTGACTGAGTCATTACAAGATTAGTAGAAGATTCATGCTGCTAAAGAGCAAAGAGTACCTATGTCTTCAAAAATAATTATAGTTTATCTTGCTTATGACTTTTTAAAATGCCAAGAAGCTCTCAAAGTACAATACTAATTTTCTATTAAATTTTTTCATAGAAAAAAGAAAAGGACTTCATAAATAAATGCTTACCCACAATAATTACCCATACCATTAAACCAAAACAATTGTAATTATGAAAATTATTTTTCTAAAACCAATTGTGTAGCAAAATGCAGTGTATATTAGGTTGCCTTGGGATACACTGATTATTCAGATGCACACTTATTTAACTACATTCAGATTTTAAAATTACTTCATAAGTGCTAAACTCCCCCCCATAATTAGGCCTCATCAAAATAACAAAAAGGAAGAAGATGACTGCAAAGGAATAGAGAAAAGCAGGAAAGGAATTAGGGGAAAAAGATAAAATTAATATGGTATTGTTTCTCTGCATTCCTACTTATGTTATCTTTTCCTTTTTTATTAGAAAAAGATTTGAGAGCTCACGCGTAAAAATTTACCTCACCGTGTTCTAATTCTACCCTATCCCATCACAGACTTTAGAAGCATATAAAACTTAAAAAAACCCAACCCCTCACATCGTAGCAATGCTTTGGTATTTTCCCGAATTCCTGGAGTAATAAGTTTGGAAGTGCAGGCCGTTGAAGGTGCTCCCACAAATGGCAGATTTCTAAGTAATCTTTTGAGGAAATGCTAGGTGTGTTTGAAGGCTGCCAGATAGCACGAGATTGGGCTGATTTGATCCTAAACTGCCAGCTGGCAAACAGATCATAGCATCTCTGCTGCTTTAGCCTTGGCTTAGTTAAGCCAGCTTTTAGGCAGATTGGCTAAATGTCCATAAAAGGATGGGAAGCGAGGGAAGAGCAGGAGATGCACCCACCTGGACTAAAGGCGGTGTCTCCTGGAAAGAAGCTCCCTCAGGCGCTGCTGTGTCCTGCAGCCCTGCTGGCTCAGCACAGACTCATCAGTCCCTTGGGAAGAACTGTTTCAAGTCCTGGCCCCACCTCCTGCTGGCTCTGTAGCAGGGACCAGGCATGGCACTGGACTCCGTGACACGAACCAATAACTGTTCCACCCTTCTTTTTGAAACCTCTATTGAATTTCAATCCCATGTGCCACAGTATTTGGAGGATGAACTTGGGCATCTCAGGGAAATTTGCTCTCGTGGTTGTAAAGAGAAGCAGAGATATTGCAGTTTCTGTCTGTACTAGTTTGTTATTGGGTTACAGGGGGAAAAAAAGCTATCTTAAAACCACACAAGGAGCAGAGAGCTGCTTGGTCTCCCTCTTACCTGCACCACTTGTCTTCCTGGAGAACTCAGGCAACCCTTCTGTGGAAACTCATGTAAGCATGTGTCGCTGAGGTGTGACATGGAGCAGGGCTGGAGAGGAAAGAGTGAGGAAATAAAATTATCTTGATATATATTGTCGGAAAGATCTACGTTCAGTTTTTCAAAATTTGAAATAAGAAATAAAAGTCATGGTATGTAATTCTTAAAACCACTACATGTTACAATGATTACAACAATTTGAACAACAAAGGGCTTAATTAACTGTGAAGAGAATTAAGCACTTTGCATAAAGCACTGAAGAAGCATATTAATAACAACTGTACGTATTTAAGGAGCATATAGGATTAATTTAAGAAATATATAAAGTATTTACCTGCTAGTGTAGTGTAAAATCTTTATACATGTCCTTTTCTGATTTAAGTTATGCCTAGACTGAGATAACCTCATCAAAATGTTGATTCTACACAGGAATAGTGTAATTATTAATTAACTAAAAATAGTACTTTTTGTTTTTCTTTTCCACTGGAATATTTATAAAATTTTTTTAAAGCCCAGAAATATGTGAAAAATTGAAGAAGAATTTTAGGTTCTTTTTTCTTTACATAAGTGCACTTTGGATTTAAAAATAGTCTCCAAAGAGAAGTAAACAGCAACAGCTATCCTAGAATTTGCTTGTCTCTAGTTAGCTGCTATAGAAATTTTTTCTTAAAGTACATACAGAAATACGGCTGCCAAATAATTACTCACATATTAACAGCACAATTCCCTCTGTTTTTATGGAAGCAAAGTGCAATAAAATTTATCATGGGACAGAAGAGGAGCACACTGTCTGCAAGGAGCCAAGAAATTAGAAAGAACTAGTCTAACAAAAGTGTCCTTTCAGAAAATAGCTACTAGTTTAATTTGTTACCAGCAAAAGGGGGAGTGAAGAAGGGAAATTCTACACCCAGTCTCTGGTATCTCCCTGTCTTCTCTCATGTCACATTCACCTTCTTTTTAATGCTCCTCTGGGGGCATCCTACGAGTCAGTGGCAGCAGCTTTTCTCAAGAAGGAGATGGACAAGGAGAGGCGTTTATGGCAAATCACAAGTGCCCCACAGTCTCTACCAGAAGGCACATCCTGATATTGATGGCAGTGTCTTTGCTATCCAAGAACCCACAAGTGCTAATTTCCATGTGTTTTGCAAGACAACACTTTCCTCTTTCTTTCTTGGTCCTCAGCTGCATTAAAGCATGCAATAAAGATTTTATTACACCTGCTGTGTTGACTTTGGGTATTTCCTCCTTGTGTTCACTGACTAAATGACTACAGCTGAATCCAGCTTTACCCAGCTGCCAACAGTGCATTCTCATAGCAATAAGTAATTAGTTAATGGTTACACTTTTCCTTGATTACCATCCCATATCTACATTTCTCTATATTTCTATTTTGGGGCCATAAAAACATACTCAACAGAGAACAGCTATTTACTGCAGAAATAAAGACAAATAAATAGCAGGTGTTGGGCCACATGGTTGTGGAAAGCCAAAGTCATTCAGTAACAGGCACTAACTCACTACACAATTTGCTGTTCCAGCTTTAAAGAACTAGAACAAAGCTCTAGTCCCTATCCTGTTAACTGACCTGATCACACAGTATCTGTGTGAACAAGGGTGTGCTTGGGAGCATAGCACAGAGAATAATCTAATAATGCTACAGCAATTTGCTGTCTAGTATCTGGGTTTGTGTTTGTTTTTGTTCCTATCTAAGGGTTCGCATGGGACTTTATGAAAGGTGCCAGGTGACCAGTCTGCCTTAGAAAATGCCATTCTGAAAATGCCATTCTAGTGGCACTAGAACGACACTGTTTTTTACCAGCAAACATAGTGAGCATTGTGGACCAGTAATTCTGAGGGAAGATGTCCTCCACAGTTTCAGGTTCCTTGGCAGATGTATATACAGAATATAAGTATTCATCTAGATAAACAAAGTGTGAGGTTGAGAATGAAAGTTTGTTAACTGTTGGACAGTTTACAGATGTCTACAGACATAGAGACCTTAGCATGGCTTTTAGGCCACAAGTCACCAAAACACTACCAGTTTTAACCATATCATTTCTGACAAATGTCTGCATGTACCTTTCTAATCTGTATTTAAATAATTTAAGCCTTGTAACCTTCCAAAGCATCTATTTCATGTAATGCTTTAGTACTGTATTTCCTGAATCCAAACTGATATTCCATGCTACTTGAATTCATTACCCCTTGAAGCACAGTTTTCTCCATGATTACTCTTTCCTTGTCAACTTTACTTGACATGTTCGCTGGATTTCCAACTCCCCTCATTCCTCCTCCTCAGTTCTCTCCAGTGGATTTTCATATTCATGAAAGGACAAAGGGGTCTCCTTACCTCAGGTGAAGCCTTTCTCTGCTGGGGGAGGAGAAAGGAAGTAGACTAGAAGGATTGCTTTATGTCTCCTCCAGGCTTTGTCCCTGTTTGTACACTTTGAGAGACCTTTTTTTGGTAACTATTAGATGTTGATCCACATGATCTGCTGTGTCAGTAACAGGTAGCTCATGACCTGCTCCATGCTGAGACACACTTCCACATGGCTGGTCAGCTTAGCTAATAGGCTACCTTTGTTTCTTATTGTCTCAGGCAATTTCCATTTTCCCTGTCCATTCACAACCCCATTTCTTAAGTGCATGATTCCAAGCGCCTTGGGAAGCCCTGGTCAGTACAGAATTCCATGCTCATAAGAAGCCACTGCCAGGCAGTCTCTGACTCTGGCTTTCAGACATTTATACAATCCCCTCATGGCAGCTTCATCCACACTCTAGCTCCTTAGCCAGTGATTCTGCCCCACTGTGACAAGCACCCTGTCATCAGACCCCTGCCTACTTGTCCAAAAATGTCAGCACAGTTATGTCGATCCCCTTATTTCTGGTAAAGCAAGGAGCATCTTCAGTGAGCTCACACTGCTTTTACACAGATTTTGGAACTGTTGTACCTTCCATTACAATCACTTTGGCCCCCTTCCTTTAGAAAGTTCTGAGATCGCCGTGTCAGCCATTATTGCTGCAGACAGAGCTCTCACCACCCTGTTGAATTATTTCTTATCTATATACTACATCACTGAAGATATCTGACTCTTAAAAGATATTCAGAAGTGCATCGTTTAAATAATAATGTGTAATTAAATGATTTGCATGTAATAATTTAAAGGCAGAAAGATGCTTGTATTCTAAGCTATAAATTCTCTTCTACATCTAAGCAAAGGCAACATTGATAAAACTTTCCTACATAAAGAAGTGTGGGGTTTTTGATGGGAAGGGTTTTGTAATGATGCCATCTTGTGATCATCAAAATGATGCTGTGTACAAATAGAGCAATGTTTCATTGCAGCTACTTTAGGCTCAGCAGGGAGTGAACACACAGTGGCAGCACACCAAACTGTTGGCACCGGGTATCAGCCTTTGTCCCATTTCTTTGTTTGACCCAAAAGTGTTTCCCCATGGTTGGGTTTTCATCACATGGATCTTCAACAGATAATCCAAACAGAAGGTGCCAAATGCAACTTCCTATAGTTATGAGTATTAAACCCCCCACAAACTCAGGGCTTGCTGCATATTTTCTTTCAATTTTCTTTGAAAACTATACCTTATACAGAGCCTTCTATCCAGATTTATTTAGGAATCTAAACATACCGTTTTAGCAGAGAAGGTGGATCTTTGCAAGGATACTACATATAGCCACCTTATGTATTTACATTTTACTATAATTAACTATAATTAACGTGTAGATAGAGCAGTTTAAGATGTGGAATCAGCAAAGAGAGAATTTTTATTTTAACACAAACAAAAAAAGATAGCTTAGACAAAGGTTGGAGACATGAGATTCAATATTTGTTTGCTGCAGCTGTGTCTAGATTCTTAACTAAATTTATCATGGGCATAAGAACCAGGACTGCATCACTTTTCTTTATTAACTTTAGTACTTGGCTAGGTTTTTATTGGAATTGGATTAAATTAGAATAGCTATCTGTATTAGAGATGTTTGGCTAATTTATATTTTATAATTAAAAGTTCTGACAATAAGGAGTTACTTAGATCAGTTACAACAAAAATTAACATAAATTTAATTATGGGTGTCTATGTTTAGGTAGTTCATAAACAACTGGTCTGCAGGATTAGTGTCTCATAATGCCTTATGTGGAGTCCTATAAAAGCTGCAGGATGCTGAAATCTTTCTTGCCTCATCTCTTGGTTAATCATAAACTCGTGCAATTTAATTCAGTTTAAAATGACATTTATAAAGCCTCATTATTTGCTAGAACATGAGCTCCTAGTTTTGTCTCCACAGGGGATATGCACATGGAAAGTCCTGAGTGTTCCTGTTCATCTGCCACTGGCAATAATTCCATGGGCTCGTTCACTGCAGAGACCAGGAATGTTCCTTCACCAGTGTGGGTCTCAGGTTCTTCCATGCATGGACTCACCACAGGAAGTCAAAACACAGTAGAAAAAAACCAGAACCCTCCCTGGCTGGGAAAGGCACTGAACCAGCTGTCTCCTCTCCTGAACAGAGTGCTACCTGCATCTCCCTGTGGTTGCTGCCATGTATTTTAATGTCACTCTCATGCATCAGGCATGAGAAATGAATGCCCCTCAGATCTCCAGAAGATGAAATCAAAATGTCCCCTCGTTTGACTGTTCTGACTCAGAGGTGAGTTTAGAGGAGACAGGGAGAAGCTGGCAGCCTTTCCCACGCAGTTGCTGCTGTGAGCATGTGCAGAGGCACTACACAGAGACCCTGAGAAATCCCCCCAGTGAAAACACAGGCACCAGTGGAGTTTTGGGTACTGTGGGGATGGAGTGCAGTTTTAGTTGAGACTTTTAGTTTTAACTGCATACATCAATTCCAGTCCATGTGCTCGTGTATTTTGTAAACAATTTCACTATCTAAAGCTACACTGTATTTCAAGGAGACCCAAGGTGATGCTGACCACTGGAGCTCCCAGGGTTGTTGAGAGCTACCTGATCCAGGCACAGGTTTTACCATTTGTATTTTTAGGTTTGGGGTTCTTTTCTAAACGTTTAAAGATGAGCTGCCATGAATGAGGCGAGAAAATCATCTTCATTCAGGGCTTGCAAAGAAAAATATGTAAAGAATTATATCTTACTGAATTCCACACAGATTAAATCCTCATTTCTAGACAATTCCAAAGAAATACCAGCATAGTGATCTACTTACCTCTCATCATCTAACTTGGCAAAGACATCTGCAAATCCAGATGTGAAGATGTCGGGTCCTTTGGCATAAGTGTTTCAAAACTACATCATCACGTTCCATTTCTAAAATAAAGAGAAGATGCAATGAGCAGGATTAAATAAAATTTCAAAGCACCTTTACTTTCCTAAGTGCGAATATCTAAACTACACCCTTCCTGACAAAGTCTTCACCTTTCTGCTAGACCCCCAGGGATTTACTCTCAGTCCTGACAGTCAAGAAGGATTCATTTAGAAGATATTTAGTAATATATCTGTCATACATTTGCCACTGTCAGGCAGTTGCACTGTCTCATTTGGACAGCTTTCAGCAAAATGGGCTATAAAAAAGGGCAAAATTTGATATGCAAAAAGTACTTCAAAATAGGAACTTCTTACAAGTATTCTTAAACCTCAAATACCTTCTGAGCTAATTCGTTTAAGAAATTCTGGGAAGGAAGGTTTTCCTCATATTTTGACTTTACATTACAAGGGGAAATATGGTTTTTTACTATGTTTTAAAGCCCCCATTAGGCTAAAAACAAGCATGCACTGAAATGATCATATGAATCATACTGGACTGAAGGATGAGTAAAAACAGGACTCACTTTTCTGGCACGCATGCAAATGTTCAGGTTACACAGCAGCAAGAAGAGTTTTCACTGGGATGAAATGCTCTACAAGCTTGGTTATACATAACTAGTTTAAAGTATTTGTATGTATTAGTTCAAAGAGGAACTAATAATTATTCCGTGGCTGTAACTGGCATTCCTTTATCGTGGCTTAGTTTTAGCTGGGCCTGTAGATGGTGCTGTAACATCACTGATAATAGTAGTGGGCTACGAGGATATTCACTTTTGGCCAATACCCAGCTCACGTTACACAGCCATAAAATCCGTGTTCTCAGAATCCATGAAACCAGCTGGTAGTACCAGTTCAGGTTTTATTGGAAAACTGTCTGGTTTACGGCATCGGAGTTTGCCTTCCCATTGTCCACGACAGCCAAATCATTATTTCCTAGAACAAATTGCTCTGAAAATACTCCACTGTAATAAAATAAGAGCTTTTTTACATTCCTGTAGAAAACAAACAAACACCCCAAAACTGTCATTTTAGTCTGGTACCTAAACAAGCATTACTTTTATGTCAGCCATTTTTTTTAAAAGTAGCCTTGTGGCTACAAATTCTTAGAATGTATCATGCAGTCTTTACAGTACATACTTTTGTAGTACTTCAAACATCAAAAGCAGAACAAGAAAGTAAATTTGGACTATTTATCAATAAATTTAATCAGTTCAGAATGAATTTATGTGTAAGTTGTGCCAAGAAAAATGCACGTGTCTTCTTTATTAAACAATGTGTTGTGAAGACTGAGCTGACTGTATTGATATTACTTAATAGGTATTTCTGAATCAAAAGAAGTTGCACTTCCTGTGGACAGAATTCCTGAGTTAGAAAGCTCAATTTTCAAATTCACTTCTACAAAGCTTGAAGAAAGTGTACTTTGCTGGTCATTAAGGAGGGCATAGGAACAGCAGACTGAACCTTTATCAAGACACTGTACTCAGTCCATTGTACTCAACATAAGTAGATATTTTTCAGTTCTTTGATCATCCCTCAGACAGGATTCTGAAATGAAAGATAAGATACCTTTTTCCTTATGTCATGGTATTTACAGTGGAGTAGGCTCCTAGCACAGTTTCATGGGATCCTCTTGACTGGACTTCACATCACAGGAATTGTGTGAACTTGTTTATACAAGTAGAGTTAGTTCACATCATTTGTCAATAAGGGAGAGGGTTTAATCTACAGTTTTCTCAAACACTGTAAAAAAAGATCAGATGAGCCTCTAGAAATATTTAGCTTTCAAACCTGAAGGCAAACTGGTACTTCCTTGTCAAAGACTCAGAACCTTTTCATCACATCCTGCTACGTTTTAAAAACAAGATTATAATGGCTACTAGGAAATTTTGTGAGCAACAGAATTGGAAGTTATGAAAAAATTATTACAGCATATTTGATGCATATGGCTGGCCTAGGAAAGCAATGATGTCTGCAATGTTCTAAAATTAGTATACAAAGTGGTAAAAACCTATGATTTTTTATATGACTTGCTTTCTTCTTCAGTTATGCTCTCCCTATTTCTCTTAGTGGTTTCTGCTACACCAAATAATGTAGTAGCTGAAAAAAATGTAGTTAAAAATTGCCTCAAGGCAAGTACAGAAAAAAGTATTTAGACATGCCTATTTTTTTTTTCTTCACTGAGTTCTAATGTTCTTCCATTTTCTACCACACCTTGAGCTCCTGTATTTTGTTTACGTGGTCTATAAATCAGTTTTGTACTGCAGATCGCTGTCATATATAATGAGAACCATAGTTTTGAAATGTAGGCTTTATTTGTCAGAGCATGGAAGTAGCAGAAAAAGGGAAGCTACACTCAGAAGCAAAAGCAGTGGAAAGCAAAATTAGTGATGCTGCACAGAGACTTTTCCAGTTCTCAGAATAGCACTTCATTGGGTATTTCTGTCATAATCCAAAGTTTCCAAAGGAAGAAAGAACAACTGCTCTCTGCTATCCTGAGAGGATTAAGTAATCTAAAAAGCAAAGGCTCCAACTCTACAACTCTGTGACCACTTGCAAATTTCTTCCTTACCATGAAACAATGAGATTTTCAGCCTTTGCATGACTATCTGAAACACAGCATAGTCTGGTACTAGGAAGGGGAACAGGAAACTGAGAGCTGTAACAACACTAATGTGTCAGGTCACAATAAGCAGGTCATTATCAACAAAGGAGCAAGACCTTTGGAAAGTCTGATATTTTAATATAAACTTGCTTATACTTTATGGTTAGGATCGAGGTAAAGAAAATCTTATGGAAGTAATAAAGTGTTCCCCTGTTTTACTGATGGCAAAAAACTCCAATCAGTTGGAAGCATCTAACTAAATTTTGATGAATAAAACATGACCTTTTTACAAGCTGGCAGTTCACTTTGCCTGTGCATCTGAGAGTGCTTCATTTGTCTGTCTTGGTGCTATTTCCACGGTCTTAGAAAAGAACTTTTCCCTTTGAACCAAACTGACCAGTGAAATGAACCTGGTTTCATACATCCCAGGATATTGCTTCACTCACTGAACCAATACACACACTCCTACTTTTTTTCCTCCTTTATATCTTCTATTTAAGGGCTGCAGAGGGGAAAACTATCAATTTTCAAATAAATTTAAAAGGTTTTGATTGTTTATTAGAGAGTTGAAGTATTATGAGTATAGGAAAAGTTTCCAGGAAACTGTCAGCATTAGAACAGTACCTGAGGTGTGTTCATGAAATCCTGTTAAGCTAAATTTCCTTCCTCTAAGAGCATGGTGTGAAAGAACGCAGTTTTCGTCCCTCCTTTCACATCTTGTTCCTGAAGTGTGGAAAATAATCAAATTCTCCCAATTTCTTATGCACAACTATTCAAATACCACAACTGAAAATAGTGCTGAAGATTTCCTTCGTTACAGAGGCTGCCATGGTCACTTTATTTCCTTATAGAAACAGTTACATTGCAAGTTATTTATTCTCTTTCTTGTAAATAACAGTAAATGGTTCTTCTGCTAGACAATTCAGATTATTGCTCACAAGGGCCATCAAGTTATGGATGCCCTAAAGTGCAGCAGGAATAAAATATCTACCACCTTAGAGCTTATGATGTGTCCAAAAATCTTGGCAATTTTAGTAGGCCATGAAATATTCTGCCACTGCAAGTGACTTTCACAACTCACTGTGCAACAAATGATTTAACCATTGCCAATCTGTTCTTGGGAATGAAAGGCATTAATTAAAATGCACTTTCTTGATATTTGATTTCTTGATGACAATGCCATCCTCCCCTAAGTACAAATGCATGGAGAAGAAATCCCTCTTCAATGTGAACTTCAGCAAGCAGGGTGAGAACTAGTTTGAGAAGCTTTTGAAATAGCCTCCCAAAAATGTCACAGAAGCATTACTTCAGCTTTAAGGTGGTGTCTGTGTGTGTCTGAAGATATAAGGCAGGCTGTGGAACTATGAAGCTGTTATTTAAGTCAACTACCATTTTATTCCCCTCATGTTTCTGTTTCCAGCTCTCCTTTTCTTCATCCAGTTTTAATTTAACTTTTACAACTTGTGTAAGAACATTTATGTGAAACTGAAACCCTAGCCTCTGTTAAGAGGATACATCCTGATCCAAACCCAATGTTCTTAGCAGTTTTAAATTCGGTATGGAACAAAAACAACCCCAAAGGATCTCTTCTGTGCACATCCAATAAAATGTGCAAACCACTCTATAAAATAATACATAAACTTTATTTCCTACCTGTCTAACTGCACTGCGACATGATATACTTTACATTAGCTATTATTTCTGCAAATTCTCATTTTCTCTGTCAAATGATGCATGAAAGTGAGAATCACTACAGCTTAATGGAATAAGCCTCTTATCAGTGCTATATATCAAAGGCATCCCTCTCAGAACACCTAAGGACAGAGGGATCAAATGCTCTAAAACAATTTCAACTTGAATTCACAACAGGTCGCTGGGTTTGAGGTTTTGCTGCCGCTGTTTATTTTTCCCTTGCTGTGGGGACAGTGGCCAGTGTTATGCTGTTATTTGCACTTTACAGGTTTAAGTGTGCTGGAGGTCAGCAGGGGGTTACAGAAGAGGAATGATGTCAAAGGGACTGAAGCTCTAGATTCATCTCTATTGCTCAACTTTGGAAAAGAAAAAAGCGTGTTTGAAATAATTTATATAATATCAATGACTGGTGTAACAGCACTGACATAATATGAATAATATAATAATTAATAATGGATGAAGTAGCCAAAAGGAGGCTGAAAGGAGTATTTTACATCCAAGGCTGTTGTCACATAGGCTATGCCCAAAGAACAGCAACACAGGCTTGGGGTAAGCTACAAGGAGTGATGAGGCAGGAGAGGGGAGAGGGAAAATTCAAGTCCATGACTACCTTGACCTGAGCTGATCTCCTCTGCATCACTTCTGAGCCGGTGGTAACAGTATCTTGTATCTGCCAGGCAGGCAGCATGATGCAAGTACCATCCTGGAAGAGAGGCAAACAGGTATATGAGGGGCTGTGTCTTTCATTAGTGAAAATCATACAACAGTATTCCCAATTTACCTCTTCTACAGGGCAGAGGGAAATCCAGGGCTGTGTGCTTTCAAACAGCACAGTAAGAATTAACTCAGAAAACTTCATACATGTCGTCTTTTTGCACATTGTTGAAAGCCAAACTTCAGCTGTCATTTTCTTTAATCATACCAAGCTTATGATGCTGTGGGAGAAAGTGAGCCTGACTCAAAGTGTTCAGCTGGCTGCCTACTTTTACTTCCCTTTTCAAAGTCCCACTTTCATTATAAAGCTGTATCTCAGCTAGATCTTCTACCTCTAGGGAGACTTAGCTTATACAAACTCTGCTTCCTCTTCTTAGCTGCACCCTCTTTTGGATTCAGTCAAGTGGTATTTGATTCTTTTCTCAGGGGAAGATGATTATGTTATTGACTTGCATATTATTCATACTTTAAAGGTTGCATTTCTTGTCTTGAGAAAAGGGTTGTGCCCACAACATAGTCTATGCTCCAGAACTTCTGACTTCAATCTAATATTTTTTTTTATTTTTTTTATTTTTTTTATTTTTTTTTTTGTGTGTGTGTGATTTCCTGGTCATTCTGTGACACTGCATTTATCTGGATGATTTTTGCTATCTTAGCAAATTCCAGCAACATCCAGATGAATCAAAGAAAGATTGAATTATTTCAGCGACACTTGATGAAGTTTGAAAAAAGCAAATAAATATCTGCATATTTTTAAGAAGCTGGACAAACAGATTTCAAAAAGTTTCTGCCTTTTCAGCAGATCAGTCCTTTAACACTGTGCTCGTGAGTATTCAGCTCACAGGTGAAGCAGTGTGAGCAAGAATGGGACACAGATGGAAAAGTGCTGACAGAGGCAGCTGTACAACTTCCTAGGTATGAAGGACCAGTACAGCTGGAGGCACAGAACTGATGTTAATTCATTTTTTTCTTTGTGAGGCCATGAAGGTTTTATTTTTCTAACCCTTTATTCTCAGTTCAAAGAACATTTGACAAAGGCTGACTTGGTGAACCAATCTTTTTAGTGTGATTTATAGAATCAAGTAATGAATCTTTAAACCTGGTCATATAAATTGTCTCTTCAAAGTGTCATGAATTACTGAATATTATATTATTTTCCAGTTTTAAAAGTTCTGAAGCAGAGTGCAAAACCAGCACTATATGATGAATGCTATCAATTATACAACACAAAATCAGGCCTTGATCCTATAGGTTACACGTGGCTTTGGACCCTAAGTAAAGGGGACCTGTAAAGTGAAAATTCAAGACTAGTGCAACCAGATTAATAAAACATGTTGAGTATGATCATAGGTATTAGCAATAAATACTGAAATATTTCCATCATGTTTAATGAGCATACTTTGTCTATTTCAAACACTTCTGAACTTTGCTACTGTATTGAAAATGATGAGTTATTTCCTCTCCTATACACATCTACTTATATAAAGAAATGCCTGACAACCAACTCTCCCTTCAAAAGCCACATTATCTCTACAGGACCTCTTCCTCTGCAGGCAACGTTGCCTTACCAATTCAAGGATAACAGTGAGAATGCTGGAATGAGTAAAAGAACGGGTGCACTTAACAGAAACCATGGGAGACTGGTCAAAAATACCAGTCAGTCCATTGCATTAAACAAGAAAAAAAATAGATATATTTGGGGAAAGGTGCAAAATAACTCCATCCTCATGAGTACCTTGAAAAAATCCATACTTGTCTCAATACCCCACTACAATGTCATCGTGGCAGAGAGAGCATAACTCTATAATCAGCCCAATTGTTCAAAGCCAATACTGCTCACACCCCACTTCCTTACTTGTGCAACTCTGGCTCCAAGGATTTTACACTGATGTTGAGCTCAGAGTCTCACTTCCTGAAAAATAAACCCAAAAAACCAACAAAGTGATGAAAGCCATAAAATGTAGTTTAACGGGCACCAAATTGCAGCCACTGATCTTGAATTAGCAAAGAGCACAGAAAATGAAGCCCATGTTTCATGGAGGATGTTTAGCTGCCTTTCACTGTCAGCAGATAACTGAGTCTGTTTTATGCTGGTTCACTTCTCTTTTCAGGAACCACATACCTGGATCAGCTTCTCAATGCAAGTTTATCAGTATCAGATGGCAAACAAAATAATGAACACATTTTAAAAAGATAAAGAACACCCTAGCTTAGATCCCAATTTCAGAAAANAAACATTGCCCCACCTGGTTTTAACAGTTGGCCCATTATCAAAAGGTATCCGCCCCCCTCCTCCCAGAGTTACAAGAGACAAAGAAAAAAAATCTCCCCAGCTGCTTTCAACAGATGAAAACAGAATAGACATTTTTGGTTCTCTAACCCAGGACAATGAGTAAATCTCTGCCATGTTTTTCGCCACTGACAATAAAGGGGAGTCAAGAGAACAAGTCTGGATGTGAACAAATCTATCTATGATATTTTCCAAAATAGATCCCATCCCTTCCCAGCCCTATCTTCACTGATGATTTACTCATGCTCCTTCCTCTCATTATGGTCAGCATCCCTTTCCACTGTGATCACATAATTAACACTTATTATTTGTACTGTAACAGAAAGTCTGCAGTTAGGTATAAACATAAATACTCTAAAAGGTTGAAATCTATTTTTCACCTTTTATTTAATGTCAAATAACAGTTCAACTCCATATAACACAGTGATACCCAGAAATAAACAAGGATGTCCACAGAGATGTTAATTTGCATTAATATAACTGAAGTGTCAGTTACATTGCTGTGTGTAAGGCACAGGTCTGATTTTAACTGAAAATAGGTAAGTTATAGAGGGGCTTTATGTTTTATAAACATGTTAATTTTGGGGAGGAGGGGGAGACCAGAAGGAACCTGCACATATATTTTGCACAATAAACATATGTGATCAGAAGAATTCTTCGGAATTCAAGTAACAAACCAGTCATCAAAAACCTTACAGGAGGATAAGCATAAGGTCTGTTTTTTTCCAGATATTATTTGTTATTACTTGAATTGTAGGTGACAAAAGAATCCTATGTATTAAACAAAATTTCTGTTTGAAAATGCATCACAAGTCCTTGGGATTTTCAGCTAGATTTTCAGCTAGCCAGATATCCCCCAGTCCACCAAAAGCCCCTGTGCCAATGGGACTCCAGATGCTCCAGCAAGCCTAACCCTGATTGCTTGAATTCCATCTCCTCCAGCTGAATCATTATCAGACAGTGGTCACACATGCCCTTTAGGATACCTGTAACCCTGTATTTTCGCTTTTCTACTTTTCAGCTTACTTCCCCATCTCTACTACCAGCCACCTTTTTGCCCCCTTTCCACCTTTTTATCCACTCTTGTCTCCCAATTTCTAATCAGCTTCTGTCTCTGGTAAAGGCCACTGGAAACTCTTGATTCTCAATCAGATTACAGATCTCTTTCCAAAATTTCAATCAGATACCCCCCAGGACTGTGTCTTCTCCTGCCTGGAATGAAACACACCTGAGGGAAGGTGTGCACCTGGTCTCACAGGGGGCGCTGCCAGATTTCACTTGTAACTCCAACAGAAAAACATGAAAATCAATAGTTTCAAGGAGATGTAAATCTTTCTGTCAGGAGCTTCCCCTCAGCTGTGCCCAGGTCTTTGCCTGGTTCTAACCAAAGCCTTTTATCCTCCTGCCTTGCTCCAGGCACACAGACAGCACATCTATCCAAAATCCAGAAGTAACGAGTACAGATATAAAGCTGCTGTTCCTTTCTCCTTTCTGACTTGCTGCAGTGACTAAACACTGATTATAAAAATCTTAAAAACATAGAGATTTTCTTATTCTCTATCCTTCTGATTTCAGTATTTATCAGGTATTTATCAGGTGTTAGGGGATGCACAACAAAGCATTAGTGCAAATTAACCAGGTTGAAGTAGGAAAACTAGTTACAGGCTTGTCACCTGAGCTGATCCCAATCTTGCTGTAAATCAAAACAAACAATAAATAAACAAAACTGAAGACAGAGGATTTCCATTGCTTGACACTGGTGGATTTTGTCTTAAGCACTCAGTGCCTCACTGCTATCACAGTGTGCGATCACTTCATGCCTACAGAGATAGGTATAGAGATCAGCAAACACGAGGGTTTTGTTTCACCTCACAGAAACATAACTTGGCATTTGGGATGGAGGGTCAATGTTGCAGTGAAGGTATCTGCTACAGACATTTAGATCCCCTGACTTCAAGGCACAGGGTGGTGAGAAAGTAATTAGGGAGTGGGGCAACGGCTGGCACCGGACAAGGAACATTTCAATAACAGATAAAAGAAAACAGGGACAGTGCCCCAAAACTGTGTGCTGTACCCAGGAGAATTCTGTGGGGGTAACCAAGCAAAGACCAGAACAGTGGAGGGTACAGCATCAGATATATAACCCCAGGGAAGGGATGTTCTAGCAACATGACCATATTAGGAACACAACTAGCCCATAGGGGAACAGAACTTATTAATTACCATAACAGCCTTAGGGTCTCCTGGGTAGAGGTTTCTAACTCGACCCAACTTAAAGGAAGGATACCCACGGCCTTGAATTTATTCCTGACTCATTGTAAGCAGGAGCTGGCTGGCCTTTGGCCACCCCAGTTCAACTCCCACAGGTCAATGAGCAATCAAGCTGAAGGGGCAGCAGGGTGAGAGCACCAGAGGAATGTGCAGCATGGAATGATGACAGCAGGAAGAAGAGAAAGCAGCTCGCTGCAGTCAGGGGTGCTGCTCACTTGTGCCCCTCTGCTGTCCCTATTTTATCATCTCACAGATTGCCTCCTGCTACCTTCATTATTTGCATCTCTCACTATGACTATCATTCTTTTACCCCCAAATAATCTCTGCATTACCTGAATATGAGAAAGATCTACTTTTCTCCTGATGAGTTACCTGAGTGTGGTTCACCTTTGGCTGGATTAGAAAGTGAAACATACTTTAGTTCTGACAGGAGAGAGCTTTCTGTGATCACTGAAAACAGAACCAGCACTCCATTAAATAAAGTATCATATGACTTAATATTTATTCCTAAGTGTACCAACATGAATTTCTGGCAAGCCAGGACAGTAATTAATAATATCTGTAAACAGTATTATTTGTTTTGATTACATTCATAACTCTGAACCACTACTGATGGAATTGCCAGAGTAAACAAGTTTGTTTTTTTTTTTACTCTTCCTCCATGTTCATATAGCCCTGATTTCTTCAGCTTGCTGACATTTTATAAATGTCATAGTTTATGAGGAAATAATAAAACCCCAGGTAACACCACACAACACCATGACCTTTAGCTGAGGGATTGCTCTAAGTTCTTTAGTAAGCTCAGTAAAGAAATTTGGAGGTGAAAATTCAGGTTCTAGGAAGTAATTGAAGACTTCAAAGGTCACAAATTTTCTGTCAGTGAGTCAGACTTACAAATATCATTCCTTTTCTAACCTGATGCTTGGGATTTAATTTTGCTAATGATCTACTTCAGCAACAAATGATAAATAGCTTCAACTGAAAACGGGGAAATTTTCATTATTATTTGGAACTGAATTTGTTTATAGTAAACAAACAAGTCTAGTCAAACCTAAAGGCATTCCCACTATTAGGGGTTTTGCCTAGGAAGTAGATTTTGTGAATATTTCCACAACAGGACCGGTAGACTCTTTTAACAGGTACACACTGGCATTTAATGAACCATTCCCAAAACACAGAGAAAAATGGATTTTGCTGATATTTAAAAAAAGATTACCAGAATCACTTTAAAGACATTTGAATTCTATCATAACTTCAATAGGCGTTTTGACATTTGAAGGTGTTAACATAACTTACCTGTCCTGAAATTTGGGGAAGAATCCTCCTCTAAAAAGAATACCTCTTCCCATGAGCCTATGCATGCATATCCCAGCAGAATTACACATATTTTTAATCCCCAGACTTCAAGAACTGAGGAGAGTGCACCAGTTTAGTTTATACTGCCTAGAAAATGGAATTGGACACAGAATGTCAAGCTCTTTAGATTTTCTAATAGGACGGACATGAAACTTTCTCACCACTAAACCAGTTCCATCTAAAGCTGCATGAAATAGGAAGCTACAATAACCAGAAGCAGTAAAACTAAAAACCAGCTAAACAAATATTACTTAGCCAACAAATCACTACGGGTAGAAAAAAGAGAAATAAAAATTAGCATGTTGTATGTAGGTATAAAGTCAATCAAGGCAGTGCAGACATAACTGCTGTGATAGTGCCACAAAGGCAAGAATAGTCACAGATTCTTCCGTGTGCTGCATTTGAAATAAAACCAGGAAGAACCAGCCATCCTCTGGGAAGGGAAACTTTGTTATAGGTAATACAAGAGACATTGGACAACCTCTTCCAAAATGAAGCATTACTAATCCTAGAAAAGGCAGAGAAGATATCCAGTGTAAATGAGACACATTTGTTGCAATGACATAAAATTTCATAGAGACTGGTGACACTGGAAAAAGTGAATGACAGGTCACTGCCATAGGACAGTTTTAGTTTTGTTCAAATGGTCTTAAACTCACAACTTGTGCTTTAATACTCCTAGGATAAGAGAACAGAAATTATATCTTTGGGACACAATAGCAAGTCTGAAATACACTCAGAACTTGTCCTGGACAATCACTTCAGCATGAGCTCATGTGAGAGTTGAGGTTTAAGCAGCTGAGTTTCTGCAAAAACAAAAAAAAAGAGATATTTTCTTGCCTGGATGCACAGCTCCTTCCTAGTCCAATCGTGACTTGCAATAGATTAATTCCTCACCTTCAGAATAAAGTGGCAATACAGAACATAGAACAAGAAAAGTAATTCACACTTGCCTCAGCCTAAGGTTTAAATGACTTCACTCAGCTCCTAAAGCATCTTGATCACGATTCAAAAAATCCCAACAATTGACAAGTGGTGAAATGAGTTGTTTGATCAAAGTCTGAAGTCAGCACTTTGTTGCAGAGTCTGCCATCTGTTCATTACTGTCATGCAAGGAACACACTAGCTTGCTGCTGGAATGGTGTGAATTGTGACACTAGTGGCACACACACTTAGGAGCACTATTATTATGTTGATAGTTTTGTAAGAGAAAAGGAAGCCTTTGAGCAGTTTGCCATTTATAGCTCCAATGAGCTATAAATGTTAATTGTGGGTGAGCACTGGGGGTCCCTGAACTCTCAAAGTCATGCTGCATTTAGGTAAAAACTGTGAAGTCAGTATTAAAAAAGCTCAAAAGTATTTTTAGCACTGATGGAGAAACATCTCAGTAGTAGGCTACTTGGTAATTCCACAGAGAAATTTTAGTGTTTGGGTGAATTAATAGATCCTGTAAATATTGCAAAAAAAGGGTAACCATTGCCTCACTACAACTGTCTCTGAATTATAGAGATACCATTTTGTAACATTTACCACAAAATATCTCAAAGCCATCAAACTTACCAGCTTCTTGTGTCCTGCACTATAATCTCCTAATGCCTGAATTGTAGGAAGAAATTTCTGTAGAATCTCTCACCATGCAAAAAATTTCTAAGTCCCTCTCCATTCACATTTTATGAGTGTCACCTTTTTGCAGCTCACACTTTCAAATTTATCAAGTCTTGTGTCATTTTTTTTTTTTTTTGTCCAAAGCCACAATTTGTGCTTAGAAGGCTTTTGCATGTCATTGCTGTTTGGATCTCAGGAAAATGATCTGTCACTACAGCTCAGTCCCCCACTACCTACATATATAATGGATTTTAGAATAAAAGATTCATCAGAAAAAGAAGAGATGAAATCATAGATTTGCCTGTTAATAAGGGAACTCTTGCACTCACAGTATAATTTCAGTGAAAAGCCTATTTTATACCCAGATATAACTATCTCTTCCTTAAATCTTGAAAAAGAAATTTGCTATTATAGTTACCTACTTTTAGATGTAAAATCCATGCAAAATTACAATTATGATTATACAATAAACAACATTACTACTGATAAATAATACAGGCTTTGCCAATGCAAAAGATGCATTTTTTTGAACTCGACATGCAATGATTATGAAAGATAGCATGAGATTCATCTCTACAGATTTTGCAGCGTGACTCACTCATAATAACATTTAATACTCTCCAGCAAAAATCTGCTAAAAATTATTCTGTCATAGAAAAGAATTTTTTAAATACATGTTGCACATCTAACACCGATTTATAAATCCATTTTTTTCTAGAGTTGTATTTTGCACTTGCATTGCTCACCTTAAAAAAAAACAAAAAAATTTGGGGTGACCTCACAGACACTGCCAACGTCACGACCGTGTCACGGTTGTGACTGAATACAGTAACTGTTGGGCATTGGAAGGAGTAAGACAGCAGATTTCCNGGGGGGGGAAGACAGAAAATGATGAATTCCAACACAAACCCATTTATCCCTGAAGGAAATCAGCTTTGTAAGGGGCAGGGGTCAGGAAACTGGAATTCTCTATTCAAGATTCACTAGTAAGAGAATCTGTTCAAGGTATTTCATCATAGCTGTGGCAAGAACCAGGGGGAAAATATACCTGGTTCTCATTCTTGAGGAAATCTTGCAAAGATTTGCTGCAATAGCAAAGCAGCGCTCTGAAACAGCATCAGGGAGACCTGAATTTTTCCTGTGAGCCATTGAGAGATCTTAAGGTGGGGAGATGGAGATCTGATAACACAGTTCCCGTTAGGGCTCCTATTTCAGGAGGTTGTGGATGGAGGTGGAATCTCTGCTTATCTCCTCCCTGATCCATTAAATCCTTCACTGGTTCACTGATCATCTTTGAGGATCATTTCAAAAAGTCACAGTGGTTTGTAGGAGTTAATGGTTTGATTCCCCAGTGCATTAGAGGTTTGGAGTTTTTTATTGCAAATGAGGCAAAAGCCAGTTGCTCTGGGATCCAGAGGGGGGAATATTCCCTGGAAGTCACTTCAGTGACACTTCTGGCTGCAGTAACTTCTAGCTGGGGCTGTAAAAAACACAGCCAAGGAAGAAGAGATGCACTTTGGACCCCTTCCTCAAGAAATATTTTAAAAAAGGGATGTCCTCTGTGGCCTGCTAGAGGATTATAAAATAGACTTCAGCCTACTTGGCTGACAGTGACCCCTGGTTCCCATTTACCAAGCCTGGGGAAAAGGGATCACTCCACAAACATCACGTTCTTGATGGCTCCAGTCACAAGTCTGACACATTACAGCCTCCTCAGACCTGGTGCTGCCTTTCCTCTCCAAATCTACTCTGTCCTTACACCCAATCACAAATTTAAATCGGCTCCCCCAATCTCCAGGTGCAGATGTAATTAAGTTACTTCTCTTGGAAGTTACTAATTTCTGCACAAGATACGCAAATATTTAGAAGAGTAGTCCTAAGAAGAGAAATGTGTGCTGCTTCCTGTCCAGGTGCAAGAGAATGTTTTTAATCAAGTTATNCTCACAGTATAATTTCAGTGAAAAGCCTATTTTATACCCAGATATAACTATCTCTTCCTTAAATCTTGAAAAAGAAATTTGCTATTATAGTTACCTACTTTTAGATGTAAAATCCATGCAAAATTACAATTATGATTATACAATAAACAACATTACTACTGATAAATAATACAGGCTTTGCCAATGCAAAAGATGCATTTTTTTGAACTCGACATGCAATGATTATGAAAGATAGCATGAGATTCATCTCTACAGATTTTGCAGCGTGACTCACTCATAATAACATTTAATACTCTCCAGCAAAAATCTGCTAAAAATTATTCTGTCATAGAAAAGAATTTTTTAAATACATGTTGCACATCTAACACCGATTTATAAATCCATTTTTTTCTAGAGTTGTATTTTGCACTTGCATTGCTCACCTTAAAAAAAAACAAAAAAATTTGGGGTGACCTCACAGACACTGCCAACGTCACGACCGTGTCACGGTTGTGACTGAATACAGTAACTGTTGGGCATTGGAAGGAGTAAGACAGCAGATTTCCTATGTAGAGCAGCATCTGGAAAGTATTAATTAGAAGTTATTAGGAACCTAATCTGAGGGTCATTTAGGAAAGGTCAGGTGAAACCATCTCAAAGAGGAAACAGAATATGAATGCCTCTCTGCTTCCCTCTTCCATCATTAAGCGCTCATTACGAGACTTGATTAAGCAAAGTGTTTCAAATCTTGCAATGAGTTCCCTCAGTCTGTGCAGCAGCTGGTTAAAGCTCGTTCTGCAGCAGATTGAGCCATCTAATGAGGTGGTCTGATAAAGATTTCAAGCAGAAGGAATTGTGTTCTTCAAAAAATCCTCAGAGACTGAATTTCATTCTATGTTTGGATTTTTTTTTTNGCTCTGGGATCCAGAGGGGGGAATATTCCCTGGAAGTCACTTCAGTGACACTTCTGGCTGCAGTAACTTCTAGCTGGGGCTGTAAAAAACACAGCCAAGGAAGAAGAGATGCACTTTGGACCCCTTCCTCAAGAAATATTTTAAAAAAGGGATGTCCTCTGTGGCCTGCTAGAGGATTATAAAATAGACTTCAGCCTACTTGGCTGACAGTGACCCCTGGTTCCCATTTACCAAGCCTGGGGAAAAGGGATCACTCCACAAACATCACGTTCTTGATGGCTCCAGTCACAAGTCTGACACATTACAGCCTCCTCAGACCTGGTGCTGCCTTTCCTCTCCAAATCTACTCTGTCCTTACACCCAATCACAAATTTAAATCGGCTCCCCCAATCTCCAGGTGCAGATGTAATTAAGTTACTTCTCTTGGAAGTTACTAATTTCTGCACAAGATACGCAAATATTTAGAAGAGTAGTCCTAAGAAGAGAAATGTGTGCTGCTTCCTGTCCAGGTGCAAGAGAATGTTTTTAATCAAGTTATTTTTATTTTCTATTTTATTTTCTATTTTTGCTACATTAAACAATCCAAAGCAGTTCAGATTGGCTTCCACTTGCTACCACATACTTGTTCAGACATAAAATCAAACTAAAAAAATCACCACTTAAACTATCTGCTCAAAATAAAGTTTCTTTTTGTGATATTGTAAGGTTTTCAAACCACCTTATTATAAAAATATCACAAGTACCTGACATTAAAAGTTTAATTTTAAATAATACATGTAAAGTTCTAAAGTTATTTTGCATTTCTTCCCATTTTTTTCTCCAATTAGAACAAAAATACCTGAGCATTCAGCTCATCAATACAAACCTATGGAAAAAAGGCATTCAAGGAGCAGACATTCTTCTGGCACATAACTTCATTCTCAACTTACTCATAATTTATGAAGAAAAGAGCTTTCACTGTCTCCCAAATGCAACAGCCACTTCAGTACACATAATTTTGTCTGAAACAGTGAAATACTCAGTCTCAGATGCACACTGAAACAGCCATTACTGCTAAACATTTGCAACAATTACTCCTTGAACGATATTCAGAGATAAACCAAAAAAAAAATATATAAAAGTCTCAAATCAATATAAAGATTTTAAAAAAGCCTCCACCTTTAGTTAAGGGTTTTCATTTGCTGGCAGCAGTAAACTTTTTTTTTTTTTTCTTCTGGAGAAGCACCTTTGTCTTTCTCATGATTACCTTAAGAGCTGTATCCCATCTTCCTCTCCAAATGATAATTCATATTTCCAGGTTTTTCATCAGAAAACTGAACACAGTTCATCAGAACTGTTTGCATAACAAGAATTCCACCTGACTAAGACTCTGAGAATTTAAAATATGGTTTTGCTCTGATTCTAAAAGAAAACATTTTAAACTCCATAAAGGTAATACATTTAGCCAAAGACAATTTGTTTTGCTCCAAGCAGATGATTTTTTAACTTTATATTTGGTATTACAACACCAAACATATCCTATAAAATATTATACTATATATATAATATCTAGGAAAATACATAATATTGGTATCATAAGCTAAAAAAACATCAAAACTTGTCCTAAAAAATGTTATGCTGTTTGTAATATGTTTTAACACAGAATAATGAAAGTTTCTAGGCCCTTTTCCTATTTTCAGATGTTTATTTTTTTTGAAACACATTTCTAAGAATAAACCCGTGCTTTTAATTGAGGATTTTGATTTAATTTGGGCCTCGCAGAAATAGCTGTGATGCATTTCCTACCTGCCTCAGTGAGGAACTCTTGCCACTGTGGGCTTGGTGCAGTGAAGTGTCCAGTTTGGGGTGTTCTGCACAGACACGGCCACACCAGGGGTGAAGTTGTCCCCTGCCAGATTGGGCTGATTTCCAGATTTCCTATGGGAAATCTGGGTGTACCCCTAAAAATTATCCCACTCTCTGGTGGCTAAACTCTGGCTGAATTCAGATGTCCTGCAAGAATTCCCAGGTATGGGATCCCTGGATAGGATTTCACTTAGAGCAAGTCACAGAACCAGCCTGATAAGCTTCATGTGGACAAAGTTACTGTTCTTTCCAGTGATTATTAAATATTCTGGAGGTATCACTGTGTGAATGTCAAAGCAAAGTGCAACAAGAAAAATGTTTGTCTATTCCACACAATGCTGTTATTACATTGATTTTTTTCCCCCAATTTCCTCTGTTTTGGAAATCACCTAAAGTCCTTCATGTTTCAAACACCACACCCCACGCTCTTCTGAATGACAAGTCTGTCTCCCTCATAAAGTTCCTTGTTTGACTTAATACAAAAGCATAGCCAGCACTAAGATATTGATAGTGGAAATGGCTTTTCAGCCATATCTTAATGCATTTAAAACATTTTTAATGGTGTGTTATCAATATTCATGTATGAACTAGATATTCTAAAAATATCTATACTTACCCTTTCAAAAAGCATTTGGATTTTTTGACAGGATTTATGCAGGGAGCATCAGGGACTGATGTACATACACTTATATTTACTGTGCTCCATCACCACTGCATTCAGGTCTGCTACACTTTTTATTTATTTGCAAACCTTGTGCAAACTCAGTAGGCCAGAATAAAGGACTGTATGAAACAGAGCTTGGTTCTCTGCAAAAGCACCAGCTCGGGCCTTTACCCAACAGCACAGGGAAATAAAATCCATGTCCTGTGCAATAACACTCTGTTCACCTTTAGAATTATACATGAGAAGGGAATTATGAAAAGTTATCAATTTGGAATAAAACAACAACCTCTTTTCCCCCCCAAATGATGATAAAGTATCCTCCTTCTTCCAGGAACTGCTCTCTAACTATAGGGAACCTGCCCATGGGACTATTTCGAAGATCACAGTTCTCTCAGTGCCATACACCAAACCTTACATATTGCAGCAGTAACCTACACACCCTCCTTCAGCTCTATCTAAAGCTGGCCATGCATGGAGTGCCAACTTAATTATTTTATCACTTTAGTTTTTCTTAAGCCATTGGAACTTCGCTAGCATCAGTTTTTCAGCCTCTCAGGACAAAATCTTTACACCAAGAGAGGATAAGATCCATCCTTGAAACATTAAACACTTGGAGATTCTACCATAAATCAGGAAAACCTTTCTTTCCTTCACTGCCCATCACATAAAGATTTATAATGGACCACTAAAGAGAGTGTGAACGGAGTCTATAAAGGTACAGCTCCTCATGGCAAGTTTACTTCTTTATCCACAACAACCTGGAGATAGAGGATGCTGTGTTTCCATGTACAGGCTTCTGACAAAGATGAACATTTTAGTCCCAGGGTCACATTCTCTAATCCCACTGTTCTTCCAATACAATTTTTTTTTCCATTGAAATCCCTATTTCTACCTAGTGTCCTTCCATTTGTCCATATAATTTTCCTCACGTGCCTGTCTATCCCTTCTCCAGAAATACAAGCTGATTTTTCATTTGGCTGCTGTACTGCACATTCCCAAATGTTCTCCATTCTGCCTGATACGTCTTGGATTTTTGCAAAATGTTCTGTTATGCCACGAGGAAAAGCCTTGATACTGTAGTATTGTCACAAAGTGAATGATTAGGACCTTTGAAAGAGGTCTCATGCCTGTCACTAAACAGAAGCCATTTGCTGGGTAGAAGATGCAACCACTTGTACCAAGAAAGATTTGTTCCATAAGATTTCACATTGTGATGAGTCAAACTGCCAAAGTGAAGATAATTTTCAGTTATCAAGGTAACACCTGTAATCTAAATAGTGATTAGGCTCTCCAAAGAGAATGGCTCATCAGTTACGTCCTTGGAGTTAGAAGCAAATTCAGAAGGGTTTTAAAAAGGTCCAGTTTTCCACTACTTGGGAGGAGAATTTCCCTCTATTTCAGAAGGACAGTGAGTGCACTCCATGACCACTCATCTTAATTATGGGAGGCACTCATTGCTTCAAAACCCCAAGAATCTTATTTCTCCACAGAAAACAAGGCAAGTGTTCTATTAGCCTCAGGAATTACAATCCTGTCATTATTGTTTTTATCTAGGCTGCTTTATTTTATTACACATAAACCAACATATCACAGGTTTGACAGTGGTTGTATTGAGCAGACAGACACACATCTTCTTTTAGGCAGATTAATGAGAGGTTTTATGAAGGAGAAAGAGCTCATTTAGGAATTATGTCTGAGGTTGTATTGCAAAGTCTTGTCTGTACAAGTACATTAAAGGTGATAAAATATTTAGATCTACTTTAATGAATCTATTCTTATCTCTAAATGAAAAAGAGAGGGGGGCAATCCATGCAGTTGGTGCTTAATGGAAGAGGTTTATGTTTTGATGTGCACTATTTTGTTAACCTCCCTCTAGTTAATTCATTATCTATTTACTGAAAAGGCCTCTCCCAAGATAGGGTAAGAGATTTTCTCCTGTAAGCCAGGTCCAATAATTAACAGAGTGAGCTGCCCTGGGCTGATATTACCCCAATATCAGCCATGCTTCTCTGTGTCATCTACTCCAGATCTTACAGGGGCAGCCATTTGTCAACCTTTTCTTTTACAGAAAAAGAAAAAAAATAAAGTGGGAAAACAGCAGATAAAGTAGTGCAAACACTGTGGAAAAACTGCAGATAAAATAAGAGAGCACACTGACTTAAGTAAAAGGGTTTCATTAGCTCTGGTAAAAATACGAGGGTTTTTTCATTAGCTTCAGTGGCAGTGCTTTCATTCTAAAACAGATTTTACTGGAAGAACTTCTGCCAAATTCACTTCCATTTTTACTGAGAAAGACTGGAAAAAGCAGTTCCTTTTCCTCTAATTTGGCTCATTCTCTTCTAATGATATGTTTTCTGGTGTTTAAAAGTCATACCTTTTAAAATTTACACTATATTTATTCCCTATTTTTATTAATTTTCACCAATGAAGTACAATACACTGGATTTTCTATCCAAATATTGCTGGATTTTCTTCTGTGAAGAGAACTGCTGGATTATTTTCTATGTGACAGGAATGTCTTAATGGCAATGAAAACCATATTTTTTTCACATTAGAGCAAAGCATGCTGTATCATTAAAGCATGGGACTGAGAGTTAAATGATCGAGGTCATCGAGCAGCTGTGGGCAAATCATTTAGAACAGCCTTCCCCAAGTCATTAAATCAGACAGCCAATTTAGATTTCACATATACAACATCCATGAAAATCAGGTCAGTCATCTGCAGTGCCCCTATCCCAGTTTATCATACATGCTTTGTGAGACAATGGTGATCTCCGTGACAATGTTTCTCCCTATCTAAGATGAAAAATATTTTGGGTCTTTCACAAATGTTTCTAATATGGGTTAACTAATTAATTTAATGCACAATTATTACTAAGTTATTAAACCTCTTAAAAATCCACAGATGAAAGCTGTTAGTGAAACTCTGTCCTTAAGAAGCTGGTGCTAAGAAATGTGCAGCTGTGGGAAGCAGTTCTAATAAGGTTCTAATGAGGTCCCAACATACATCCCTCACTTCTCACTGGGTATAATAATTCATTTGGATTGAAAAAAGAATGGTAGCAGGTATTTCTTCTTTCATGGTTACAAGCTAAAAGGGTGAAAATATACTGCTCATCCTGTTGCTGCAAATTGTGACACTGATTGGCTGACAACTGCATTTCTGTGTGAAAGAAGGCATTAAAAGTTTAGAAAGATTAGAGAAGAAGCTGATTTAGAGTGTAACATTATCCTCTGACCTACTGCATATAATGAGTAATGTGTTCTAAAATTAGAGAGCATGTCCAGGCAGGATGTGGAAAGGTTATGTCTGAATGATGCAGCGTTATTAATTGCTGACTATTCGAGGCAGATTCCAACAGAAGGACACTTCCTGTGTCTTTTAAGCTCTATGTCTCCCACTTTCTACAAATATGCAGTTATAGAGAAAAATATTTTCTACCACTTTGTTGAAGAGTCAAGGGACTTTACCTAACTAGTGACTTTAAAAAAAAATAGCTAAAACCAGCTGCTGCCATAAAAAGTCTGGGTTTTGCAAGTTTAAAATTCAGTGTTGAATACTGTAGGTCTGCCTTTTACATGCAGTACCCCTCATTTAGCAAGCAGAGACCTTATTTGTGCCCTACAGATCAGTTTGGCCTCAAGCAGTCTGTGCTCACAAGTTATCAGTGCAATCATGTCTCATTATTTTACAGGTGCCTACAAAACTGAACAATATCCTGGTTAAACCATTTCAAAGATAATGACCTTGACCAGAACTTTAGAACCTCCCCTCACACCGCAAGCCTTTGATGCACAGGCTGAAGGAGACTCCAGTTTCACTTTTTTCCCCAGTTGAACTGTCTTTGCTGAGCCAACACAGCAAAGAAGCCATTCCTCACTTCTGTTATCAAACAGGAACTTGAAAAAGGTTAAGCTTGGAAAACAAATGCAAAAGCTGCAAAAAATATTTCTTAGAAGTATTTTTGAATGCTAACCAGTGCCTAACATCACAACACATTAAACACTATCTCTCCTATTTCCTCTTATACCAGACATTTGCAAGAGCAGCACTCAGTAAACTCTCTCTTTTCACTTTGAAATCAAACACCAAAACTTTCTGTCAAACCAGCTCATTAGTATAAAGAGACTCTCCACAGGTAAAAGCTGTGTGATATATTTAGCACATCATGAGGGCACAGTGTTAATTGTTTAGAGCAGTGGAGATGATCTTGCTGTTTCCTCTCCTGATCACCACTTCCACAAAAAAAAAAAAAAAATCACAATGGCTATTGCATTATGTAAAACTGTGTTCAATAAAGCTTTTTTTTTTTTTTTACCCTAATGTACATTGGACATAGCTAATGTGAAATCTGCAAACTAGTGTCACATCCCTAGTTATGTTTCCATGTAATTGATTCAAATACAGAATATAATCAGAAACTACAGAAGTGAAAGAAAATTATCCTTCCTGGTTGAGGTAGGTCAGCTCTGTCCCAGCTGAGCCATCTTAATTCTTCTGAGATGCAAATAATATTTGAGGATCCTTCCATGAGAGGTGTTATAAGATATAAGGACTTTTCCCCTTGCTGGATCATGCAGTATTTAGTTATTATTTCTGTAATTTACCACATTATATAATGCAGTATTGCAAACCACCAATGAGACAGTCAAGGGAAAATATGCCACTGTTTAATGATCCTTTAACTGACACAGCCAACTGCGTTCTCTGATAATTAACTGTGTGATAATTAATTGTTTTAAAAGACAGCTGAAGGGAAACACCATAAAGAAGCAACTTACACCTACAAGTCAAAGGCATCACTAAGACTTCAGCACCCAAACAGGCAAGAGCTTCAGAACCTGCTGTTCTCTTCAAATCCCAACAAGTAAGAGACTGAAGTACTTTTATACATTAGAACAGAGAGAGCTTTTAAAAATTCAAATAGAAGTGTGCAATGCAGAGAAGTGCCTACTAGCCTTGGGAAGCAGAGAGGATAAATTACAGCAATATGATTACTTTGGTTTTTAGTAATATAATTTGGCACCTAGTAGGATCACCCCTTTGTTTCCAGACAGGGACTCTTTTGGCATTTAAATATTCCAGAGTACAAAGTAGCAAGGATTCAGCACTGCCTGGAATACTCAGAGCCACGGGTTTGCACAAGATGAGTTACTGTGATAAAAAACCCCCCGTGCAAATTTCAGACAAAACAGAATGAGGAGCTGAACTGAAAGCCCAGGAAGGGAAACCCACACGTGCAGCATCAGCACACCCCGGTGGAGATTCCCACTGGTTTTTTACAGGGTAGTGTTTTTTACAGGAGTGCTTTACAGGGTAGTGCTGCCTTTGCCTTACCTGATCTAAGCTGAGCAGCGAAGCTGCAGCAGAGGAGTGCACCCCACTCTCCCCAGCATCAGGAGCCTCTGCCAGTGAGGGAGTGAAAAAACCAGGCTCCACCATTCCAAACAGGAGAGAGTGGGAAACAGTGAATTGCTGAAAGCTGGAAAAAAGGAGACCCATGCAACAACTGTCCTTGCCTCGGACCAAGCTCCAGCACTGCCATCAGTTGCTTTTATACAGGGCAGTGCTGATATTCATTTTTTATTAAGACATAGCACACTTAAAGAAATAACAATCAATGTAGGACAAAGAGTGACAAATTGCCTGTCCCCAAACACTAAGGCAAAATCCAGAATCTCTGACTACAAAAGGAACTGCGAGGCCCATTTTTAAAATACGAGTATTGGTGTTGGATGTTTTTCAGTAATGGCCAGCTGACTCAGCCCATGACTTCATGGGATAGCTTCCTGACCCCCACTAACACCTACAGAGATACAAGGAGAACTACACCCTGTGGGAAGGGTTTTACTAAGTGGAGACCAGAGTTTAAAGTGGTGATACGAACCAAAACCTGCTCTGTGTTCCTGATGGGCCAAGCCTGGCACTGGCAGCCCCTTTCTGCAGTGCCTTGGTCAATAACTGGCTTCAAATCATATTTAGTCAGCTTAACACCAAAATACCATGTGGCAATTCCACAAGAGCTGCGTCCCTCAGCATCCAAACACTGGTTAATTACCACATCTGACAACTCTGAGATGAAACTATTGGTTTCACACAATCACAACTGCATCTTTGAATTGCTTTAAAAACAGACAACAAAAACCTACCCAAACCCACAAAAAACACAAGAGGGGCGAAAAAAGCCCCAAAAGCCAAAACAAAACCCCAACTCAACCAACAATCCAAACTCACAAAATAAACAAACACCCCAAACAGCTCCAGAAAGAAACTGGTCAGGTAGAAAAAAAAGACTGATAGTAATACTAAAAATTCTGTCATAAGGGAGTGCCATAAAGTAGGAATTGCTATTTTCATTCTGGAGTTTAGATTAGATTTTAAAACTTTAGATTTCATGTCACTGGGTATTGGGGTGTTAGACCCATGGCCACATAACTGTCCCGTTGTGCACTTGCAGACTTACAAAACCCCAGGTGAAATAAAACAAGTGCAGTTTCTTTGGATCTTTCCCAATCCACTGAGGATTCTTCATGCTGTGCCTCAAAATTTAAGGTTTGAACATGAGATCCGTGCAAGAGGAAATTTATTAGTATTAAACAATGAGGATCTTAATTTTCATATCTTTACCTAAAGAATGTTTTAAAATGGTGACAGAAAACCCAAAGTCCATAAATCTGGATTCAGAACAATAAATCTCCTAGCAATGATCTACAGCTAATTGAAAAAAAAAAAATTCTCATCAGTTTCAACAAACTGTAAATCAGGCTTGAGTGTATTTGTGGATATATAAACTCCTTTATATGTATTTTCATTGATATGCATCTTTTTTAATTTGTATTTTTATACATTCAGAAGATGAAGGAGGTGGGAAATGCTAGTTTCTGGAATTTTTTCCCCATTCATTTTCTCTCTCTGGCTAATCAGTTCCCAGTGATCTGACTGTGAAAATATCACCTTATTTTCACCAATGAGATTTTATTTCTGAATGCAGCATCACAAATCTGGAGTGGGTGGGGAAAACTAACTGAATCACCAGTTCTGAATGCAAAAGAAATCTCAGACATGCCAGGTTCTAATAAAGACTCTCAGCCTTAACAGGAATAGAGGATTCTTTTGCCTTTCACAAATTCTTTCATTAATTAAACACTCATCCTAATAGGTCACACAGCTCTAGAGATACTTTTTTTCCAAGTCTACTGCCTGTTTAACATTCAAAAAATACAGAAAATAGTATTTTTGCTTATGAGTTCACAAAGCTCCTGGCATAATGGGAATACAAAAGCAAAATGTATGCTCTTCCCTGAGCACTGGGGTTTGCATAACGTGTTTTACATATTAAGCAATACTGACAAAGTGATATTTTTCATCTCCCCACAAAACACAGGCTGGTGCTCCCTATGAGCAGCCTTTCTCTGAGCAGTTCCAGTAGCATTATTGGAATTCTACATGCACAGGTGGCAATAATTCAGATCAGCTGTTTAGAATCTGTTTTTCTAGGTGCTGGTATGAAATCCTCCCAATTAAAAAAAAAAAAAAAAAA
>VWYO01025573.1:292-14365 GCA_013400275.1 Rhadina sibilatrix | reverse complement strand
TTTGGTTTTTTTTTCTTTTTTTTTTTTTTTTTTTTTCCTGAAAAGATAAAAAAAATCTAATTCAATATTATTTATTTGTCCCTGTTATTCAGTTCCTGGATAATTAGAACAGAGTTTTCATCCCTTGTCAGATAAAATATTGTGTGTAAAGTTAATGCTGGCACCCCTAAAACATCATTAGGTTACTTGATGGAGAACATGATTTATGTATGTTATGGAAGCATTTACTCCAGGGATCTTTTTTAAGTCAGCAAGAACAAAATTTTGTTCTCTGATAAACAGAAATATAATGACAGGCTATTACTTTTGGGTGGCTGATGTTTGAGTTCCTGGAGTTACAAAGATAGCTTGCTTTTTTTCTAATAGCATAATATATTTCTGTGCTGGAAATAATTAATGACTGTGCAAACTTTGGCCAGCACTGCACTGGCAAACACTGTTCAGTTGTACTCTTACACACAGGTAAGTGTTACAGTAAGTCAAATTCAACCTACGTTTTCAGGAAGTAGCAAAGAAAACTTATCTCCAATTCCTGCATATTCACAGGCTTTATACCTGGGTAGAAAAAAAAAAACACCTTATTTTCCAGATCTGTTTAAAAATTAGGTTCAGTTACTTCTTTAGTCATAAAGAAGCACAACCAGAAAAGTATTTAATTTCTGAGAAAAGATGAAGGTAGAGAAGTACCTTCATTCACAGCTCCTACTGCAGAACTGTGCCATCACCTACTGAGCTGAACAGCACCCTGTGAAGGAGATGAACTGGATGAAGCTGTTCTTAAGTACCAGAAAAAGGAGAAAACACAATGATCAAAGCTTTGGAGGTTTTTTCCCTCTTCTTCCCTCCCCCATTCTCCCTTCCCCACCAGTAGTAGCATCATTTCCTCCACTAAAGCCTTAAATCTAGGGCAAGTATGAATCCAGGCATCTTTTCAAGTGAAATACTTTAACTGCTAATGACAGAAAAAACCCAAACCACTTGCAGATAAACGCTTGGGACCTCCACATAAACTAAGCTTGGGCCACACGAGTAAAAGACAAAGTCAGCTCTAAAGTGAAGTTTACAAATTCATACAATTCATGAGATGGCAGCCTCTTCATTCGACTCAGGGTAATCAAAGAGTTAAAAGTTTGCTTGTTAACAGAAAATAAATGAAAATTTTAGGCCCCAGAGATGCTGAGAATATACACAGAGTCCTTATCAATTACGAGCTCGTTAGACACTTACTGCTTAACTCCCTACTATAGAAGTTCTGATATAAGGAAGAGAACATATGCAAAGTTTTAATGTGCTGTTTTCTACTAGATCATGTAAACAGTGCTAGAACTGCCTGCTTCACCACATAAGCTATGAATCATCCCTCTCATTTTTTATGACCCTGGAGGTTTTCCCTTTTCCTTGTCAGGCTACCACATATTTGCCAGTCTGAGTGATGTGAGGAGTTTCTAGCACAGAAAGTGTCACTGTCAGCACTTGAGGCTACGTTGGTATGACAAGCAGAGGAATATTAACCACAGTAAAATATCCAAGATATGTAAAGATCAGCAAAAAGGCTGAGGTGTTTAAAGTTATCTCATAGATTCCTCCTATCCTCTTCATCTTCTGACCATAATATATAAAAATTCTTTGTCCTTAAATTAAAATTCTCAGTGAAATATGACTTTACAGATAATAACAAGTGAACGCTTGCAAGAGGCATCTGCAAAATTAATTCTGAAAAAGAAAGAGAAATAAACATTACTGTGCATAAACATTTCTTTACAAACCAGCACTGAATCTGTAGAACCAAATTCAGTTATATTTGCATTTGTTCATTTCATACCTTCATCAAACTGATGTTAATAGAAGTAACCTTAGGGTATGAAGAAAATGAAATTGCTGAAAGTATCCAAAAGCATTTTTCTAACTTGAAGCTACTTGGGAAATAAGGTGCAGCTCTGCAGACTTCTATTGTGAAGTAATTATTATAATTTACATTCTGAGTTGTTACAGGTGCACGTAGCCAAATACTTCTTATCCCTTGGGTCCAATTACCTCATGATAATCATGCCAGTTGGTGCCATATTTAGTTTTACTCAAAATACAATGGTCAAAGTTAAATTTGACACTTTCTGAATCTAGAGAAACTTGCAAATTTTTTTTCATTGTGGGTTACTACGTGGGATGCAAAGTCCTTAATAAACAGCCTGTCAGCTGTGAATTTCTTTCCAGAGGTCAAAAAACCTGAGTAGTTTAAACTGCTTTTAAGAAAAAACCCCAAACTTACTCCTTCAAAAGAAAAATCATTCCAAAGCTGGTAAGTACAAGTGGTCACAAGACAGGTGACAAGTAACTTGACAGCATCAACCTTTACAAAAGATGAGGAATCACTCTTGACCTCTAGAATATTTTCTTATTACATGTGTGTCCTGGTTTAGGGCAAATCTGGGAGGAGACTTCCAAAGGGGTCTCTTTAGAAAGCAAATTCAAGAGGCCCCTCCCCCTACTAGTTTGGGAAAAGATCTCCTTGGAGAAAAGTGGAAAAAACCTGTTCATCTCACAAGCACAGTATTCACAAGCATTAAAAATGAATAATGTTAAACAATGGAACCCCTCACAGTTCTGAAGAGATGGCAAATTCAGAGAGTCTTTGCCGTGGGGTGCAGCTCGGCTCGCTCAGTCTCTCCTCAGTCCCTCCTGTGCTGGAAAATGCCACATCCTGGGCCCAGGGGGGCCACAGGTGTGAGCTCCCAGTGCTCTCCTGGGTTTTCAGTCCACAGCAGGCTGATCAGCTCCAAGGAAAAGAAAAGCCACAGTCCAGGGAACTTCTCTGCCTCAGCCAGCTAAAACCTACCTAAAGCACAGGAGAGCTGTCCCTGCTGTCCGTGCTGCAGCAGCACAGGCTGAGAAGGAATGGGGGCAGCAAGAGCAGTTCCTGCAAACAAACTGCACGTTCTTTCTGCCCCCTTTGCTCTGGGAACCAGACTGAAAGGTGCAGAGCTTGATATCCAGCACATACAGAACAGACAGCTGGGGGCACAGGCATCATAAAGTCACCCTAGGACAGCCTGAAAGGATAAAGTTGGGTATGTTCAAACCTTAGTGCCAGGTGAAACCACTGAGGGACTTTCCAGATCAGTGACACAGCAGAACCCTCCTCAGCAGTGTAAGTTTGGGCTTCCCTCCTGGCACTCTGAATTTCAAGGGGACTTTCCATGCTGGCAATGGCAAAGGTAAACTTGTGTGAACCATGGGAAACTGGCATTGTACAGCTACTTTGGTCCATAGTGAGATGTGGCAATACATTAAAGAGAACCATTCCCACATGGCAAGTGAAATAAGTTTACTGACAAATGAAATAAATTTACAGAACCAATTATACAAAGTCCCAGATGCCTAAAGAAGTAGTGGTGTAAAGATATGTAACCTGAATAAAAAGTATCATCACACACTCTACCAAAATTCATAGCTCCTGAGGGGTACCTGTCTGAAAGCTTCATGAACAACTACAAAAATGTGCTTACATATGCAACAATAGCAGGTTACACTAGAGTGACTTTTTATTTCAAATTTCAAAGGCTTTTGTAGTGTGCCACATTACATAAAAATCAAATTAGATGCATTTTCTTGGAGGCCAGATGTTTAGGTATCTGGATTACCGAAAGTGGAATACAGAGGTTTGAACCTGGAAATCTCATCTGTAACAAACACTTTGAGACTCCTCAGAACAAACAAAAAAACCCCAACCCAACATCCTCAGTCTAGATGAAATGATGTCATAATATTATCCCATTCTAGCCACTGAAACTAAGAAGGGGTTTTGCTTTAGAAGTTACTGAGTTTTCCATAACTTGATCTTTCATGTGATAATTTGCCTTGCAAATTTCAGATATTCTAACACTTACACTGTAAAAAGTGTGAGATGTGGTACACCTGTACGCAAAACAAATTGGAATGCTTGCTCTTCTGGGTTTTTTTGATTTTTTTTTTAACCTGGATTTATAGCACATGACCAGCTAAAGCCCTTGAAGGGTACAGTACAATAACAAAGAATTCTACCAAATAGTCACAGACTGAGTGTGCGTGCCTGGGTCTGGTTCATCACTAGATGAGCAATACATTAAAAATACAATTAGAACTAAGAATTTTGGAAACTTGCAGGACTAACTTGCCATAAAAGCATGAAAAATGTGGATAAAAGAATATTTTAGGGCACAAACTAATCTATTTGTGGTATAGACTGTACTCTGTGTTTTCACTGTAGTAATTGGCCACTGTGATAATTCACATTATAGAAAAAAATTGTAGGCTAAAATATCTTGTAGAAGTGATCAGATCCTTGCTGTCTTTTAAAGAAACACTGCATATGAAACAAGAAAACCTGGGGTCATTAATGTTTCAGACTTACTCCAGCACACAGCATGAAAAAACATTTATTTCATTCACGTTATTCAACATGTTATTATAAGCATGTTCATTAAAAAAGTGTGATTTTTTTTTCCTCGTTTTCCTGTTCCAAATCTCACTGAAACAAACAGAAATAGGTCAAGGTGTGACAGGAGCCCAAATTCAGGAAATACCCCAAACTCATCCTCTTAGGAAGCAACCCAACTGCAAAGGCATTTCCATGAAAGTTCCTATATATAAACACAGCAAATACAGATACCACTGCCTACTTCAAGCAGGAAGTTCAGCAACTCAGAAACTCATTGTAATTATGCTGCATCTGGCACTTTTTTAAGCTACTCTTTAAGTGGAAATTAAATTTTAGCCTTTATAAAGCTTAGTCTCTTCCGGTTCTGGGAGAGACCCCATCCATGTCTCTTCCTCCCCCCACCACTTCCTCAGCCTTATCATTGCTCAAAGCTTTGGAGCAGGCAGCTTCTTAAACACTTATCAACTGAATCATGCTTTCATTTCTTAGAGATCTATATCTTAAAACACCAAAATTGTTTTATTAGATTTCACTTGGCCCCTTAATCCTGTAATCTCCAACATTAACTAACACCTCATCTCAATAGGGAGCTCCTCATGTCCTCATAAGAAAATTCCCTCTTGCACCTTGAAAATGCTGTGTATACTAATTATTACCTCAGATCTGGACTGAACTGTTAAAATCCCTCTACTGAATTGATGTAGAATTCCAGAAAATACATGAGAAACTTGTTACTGAAGGTTTTTAGTATCTCATTAACCCATGTGGTGGGATATGGCCTAGAAACCAGCCTGAACCCATCCCTCACTGGCTGAGAGACAGACTGAGAATAGCTTAACAGAGCACACAATTCTTACCAGCTCTGACGTTATTTATTGTGAACTATAACTCACATGGTGGCAAGCAGAGGCTTTCTGTTATTTAGAAAAATGAGAGCTCTTGTAGTGCACAGTTCTAACATACAAAAATCTTAAATTATGAAATTAGCATTCTAATAGATACGCTTTTTGAAACCAGCATTTTAGGTAGCAGGACTGACTTCGTTGTAAATACAAACTCTACTTCAAAATCAGCAGAAAAGTTAAAAAATTGCTCATTTTTCCTGTGTCCAAAGTATTTATAGTGGTTTACCACTGCATTAAAATAGAATAATTATATTTTAGAAATATTTTAGAAGTTTCTATTGAAGCTAAAAATCAAGCAGTATTATTGGATACTCTCATGCTAAAACATTATGGAAAACACATTGGTTGTTCAACTCCCATTACAAATTCAGAGACAATCCTGGAGCTAAAATATGCCAAATATTGAACCTAAGTTCAATCACTTTGGGTAAAGCAGGAGTTCACTTTCCTGGAAGGTCAGAAAAGAAAATCTAGGCTTTTGAGAAGCCTTGCACTCTTCTGTTTTCTACTGATAAATAAAAGAAAATAAATAGAAACTAAAAAAACCCCACCAAAACAAACAAACAAGCCAAAAAACCCCAACAACAACAACCCACAAAAAAACCCAACAACTGCCCACCACATTTCAGTCAGCTTTGGAGCAAACCCTGAGTCTTTTCAGTCAAACACCTCAGAAACTCTCCCATGTACCTGAAGTATTTTATTTATTGAGACCTGTGGCACTGTGGCAGAACACATATCCAAGGTTTATAGTTTGGAGCTTAGAAAAACAGAGCTAAACAGCATTCAAAATTATCTTTTCATTAAAAGATTGACCTAGACCACAAAGCTGTGAAGACAATTATTTTTTTTTTAGCAGAAAACAATCATGTTTTCATTCATCTGATGAAGTACAATCATGGTTACTCTGTGGATAACAGGACAAAAGGCTAACAGCCATTTGCTCACTTCCTTTGATGTGATCTTAGTTTCAGCATCTTCTGAAATGATTTCTCTATGGCTACGTTGAAAAGTTACACTCACTGAAAGAGATTAGTAATAAATTATAAGAAATATTGAATCCAGTTAAAAAACAAATAGCTTTCCCCCAAAGGGTAATGTAAAAGATCTCAGATTTACTTTGAACATTTTCTGAAAAATCTAAAAATATCAGATAATAGAGAATGTAATGGAAGGGGAAGCAACAAAGTGAATGTGCTATTCCTTTTACTTTTTATCCTTCTCCAGAATTCATGAGAAGCAATTTTCAAGAGTTCAATCTCCTGCTGTTCTGACTTGCTATAAAAAAAGTTACAAGAAAGATGGTATTTATATATTCCAAAGCTAAGCTGATCCTTTCATGGGCAATCTGTGCTTCCCTTTCCTTTTGCTGGCACTAGGTGAGTACTCAAAAGGAGACCCTGGACTGCCACAAAGATGTGCAGCTGAGGATTGTGACCTGTGCACTTCAGACTGCATTATCCCTCTGACAGTGCCAGGGCAGAACTGACAGGTCAGGCTTTCTGAGGCAGGAGGAGCTGCAAAATACCTCCTGGGTGAACCTCCTGCTTTTGGATCAGAAGAGCATGACAAAGCCAATAGTGGGGCTATAGAGTCTGTACCTATATCAGCCTAACTCTTTCAAATGCTCAAGGATTGCCTCTTCCTTTCCTCATCCCACTTTTTAGATAAGACTTCTCCAAGTGGCAAAGTCCCCATGCACTTAAAACAAAAAAGGAAACATGGCCCATGAGCAATTCATGCAAAATCACAATTACTTGTGACAGCACTGCTACCTGGCAATTTGGGCTCAAAAAGGAACACCTTTCCATCACTATGAAGAAGCTGCCAGAATCAAATATAAAGACACACTGTATAGGTAGAAAGCTACCAAGATGAAATTTCACTTTGGGGTGGTAGCTGCAGTGATAGGTATCTTAAACTTCTTGAAGAGATGAAACGAAAGGTGATGAAATCTAAAATCAGGAACCTCTCCATCATAATCGCTCTATTAAAAAAAATTGTTCAGCTCACAACAGCTAAAAAATTCATTCTTCTAAATGGCCGTAGTGTTCAGCAGTACATAGGTATTTTTAACAGAACAAGTTCTATGTGGTGGTGTGCCCAGCAGAAGAGCAAAGTTTCACCTGCTACAAATTTGTTTAGCTCCACTGACTGTCAATATTTTCCTTTACAACAGCTGTATCTAAATCTAAACAGCTGAATTTAAATCTAAACAAGTTTTGCTCCAGCAAGACATGCCAAAAAACCCCATGTATCTATAATTAGCAAAAATATGCTCATTGTATTACAGTTGTGCAAGAAATATAACTGTTCATTCATGTCAGTTTTCCATCTTTCAGATTACTCAACATGAACTATCAAACATGAACAAGCTAGAGTTTTTAGGGCATCAGAAGAGATCTTTTTCCCATAATTAATCTCTTTTGATAATTTATTGTTATTCACCATACAGTGATCAATCAGCATTTGCAGTGCTGCAAATACTTTCATTACATGTCACTAACAGAAAGACTTATTTCCAGAATTTGAAAGAAATCTTTAAAAGGTTGTATTTTGGTATGAATAGAATTTTTAAGGAATAAACAAGGAAAATAAGATGCATTTAAGAAAGAGTGTAATATGCACAGTAAGAGGAACAGACAACAAACCTTGGCCAACCTGCACACTAATAGAGTATTTCTCTCAAATCTAAAAGACAATGTATTACAAGGCCCTGCTTGAAAAGAGTCAGATGATTTTCTCAGAGCAGAGAGTGATCACTTCTCTTGATACGTATTTTTGGTGACAAACACCTCTAATTGTGTAAAAATCTGGTACCTTTTCCTCATTATCTTAATTCAAGTTGCCTTCCCTACCATCAACACGGTTTTTTGCCAGATACTCTTCAGGCATTACTTCATGAACAAAGAGCAACACAAAGAGAGTACTGAAGAGTGCAAGAAGGATTTTGGTAATAATTTATCCAAAGTGTCTTTCCAACAGAGACCTCAGTTATCCTGATCATGTTCTCTCACTCAACTGTGCTTTAAGGTCATCACTGTGTTCAGGTGATACAGGAACGTTTGTGGTGAAAAGCAAGACAGAGAAACTCTTGAGCTTTCAGGCAGCTAAAAAACTTCAAAACCACCTCCACAACAACAAAAGCCAACACATTTTAGCAAATCTCTTTGTAGACATTAAAAAAACCCCTAGAGGAGGAAAAAACATAAATTTCATTGGCTATATTTCTCATGTTTTCACTCGATCTGTTTTAGCGAAAAATAGATCTATTAACAGTGATCCACATCCATTAACAACTGCATATTTGGGTTTATAATAAATTTTGTTTTACAAAAGTCAAACAGATAAAGAAAACATTCAGGTAGAGCGGAAAAGAACAGAAACTGTTTCTCAAACTATTAACAGTTTACACATACTATCACAACAGGGAAGGAGGAGAAACAATTTTTATTACATATATTTGGAGAGTAACTGAACTCCAAGGATATAACTGTCCTTAAAAAATATTCTTTAAAAATGAAAATATTGTTCGTAATTACAATAATATCCTTTCAAATTTAAGTTGAGTTGCACAAACTGAAACTGTGTAAATGCAAAGGCTTTGAGAACAGGTAACGAGCTTTCACTCAATATCAATTAACTTGATGTAGTTCTCGCAGTTTAGCCTGTAGCCTGCACTGAACTACAAAGTGAATTTGTCTAAACATGATTTAAATGTATTTTGCGTATTTTTTTATTCTGAACATTAAAGGCAAAAAGAGATGGATTTAATTTTGTGCTTTCTTACATCAGGAGATAATTTTAAATTGGGGAACAAAGAGATTTTTGCTGACAATATGCTTTTTCAACCTTCAAATCCAATGCTTTTCTACTGGTTATTTTAATTATTAACCATCACCTATAATTTTAATGGGTTTGAAATTAAATATGGCACTAGACACATATTCCAATCAGTGCGTGTAATTGGTTTTAAGTAATGTTTTAGCCCAAAGAGGAATTTGAGGTAGTGTGTCATACTACATGAGAACATATATTTTCATAAAAAACTATAGGAAAGGCAGCAAGATTTTCTAACTTCCAGATAATAGTTTTATTTCTTTCTGAAAACAGTTATGCTGTGAACAGAAAAGCACAGATTACTGTCAAACACAGGTAATTATTGCAGAATTATGTGCCAGATTGAAGATTTCCTCTTGCTATTGTCTTCTCTGGGATAAACAAACTCCGTTCCTTCACTTTTGCAAGCAAATCAGAGAAAAAATCCTGAGATCCAATTTAATTATTCCCATTTAATTACTTGTATTTTCACCAATGAATACAAAAGCTATAAAGGAAAAAATATGGGTTTCTGTAAACTTTCCATAGAATTTTATTCAAGGAATATTTAAATAGTAATCCCCCCTTTTTACCACGTATAGGACAACATCTTCACCCCTGCAAATTGGGAACCATTTCAAACACAGTGTCTTTTTTAATACGAAACATTCCTTTTGTCACCAATTTCTTCTCTCACTCATGACTAGACAAGTGATATGGTTTCACCCACTGCAAGGAGGAGAGAGCAAAAAAACCCCAGCTGTGGGAAGGTTTTGTGCATTCCCTGGGCATCCTGGGCCTGTGTTCTAAAAATGCTTCTGCAGATTGCAAAGGGCTCTTTGATGGAGCACAGTCATGCCCCGTGACCCTACACAGGAGCCAGGACACTCAGAAGATGTGGGGGTGTTCATGCTGCTGTCAAACAGCCTGGAAACAAACTTCACATGGAACTTTGGGGTCACTAAGAAAAACTACAGCAAAGCTGAAAGCTGCCTGTGACTGAATAAAGTGTATCAGGACTACAAAGCTACTGCTCCAAACCTTCATGGACCTCATTACATACCCGAAGCCTGAAGAGATTGACAGATTCTTTTCAAACTGAGTATTTCTGCACAGAAGGTTTGATCCATTTGTCTCGAGTTCCTACTCACACTGCACTACTGACTGAGACACCAGAATACCCTCTTTACTTTTCTTGAGCTGACCAGACACAAAGGAAACATTTCCCCTTTCGTCAAGGTCAAAAGGTGCCTATCACCCTTAGTAACCACACAGGCCATTGCCTGCAAGTATTTGCCCTCAAAGTCTCTTATGAGCTGCAACTAAACTTGTAAATATGGTTTTCCTCATAAACTCCTGAGACCTGAACAGTTTGTACAACAACAACTCTGCAGGAGCAAGGTCAGGAGGTGCGAGGAGTAGTGACCTTCCTCACAGCAACAGCACAGACCAGTCATGCTGTCACACCTACTCTGAGAAAGAGCAAAGCAACTAAAGGCCTTTCCTTTTATGTTCTCTGTCCTAATCCCAAATTTAAGCAACCTTCCTCCCACAACTTGCCATAATTTTTACATTTTTTGCCCCTTTCCTACAAACTTTGCTTAAAAGTTGAGTTTCAAGCCAGTGGCACACTGAGCTCCAGCACTGCTGCAGAAAACACCCAGTGTCAGCAATTCAGTCCTTCCAATGAAGTTAACCATGGCTTAGGTCACAGCAGCCAGACAGGAATGTTTGTGTCACAAAGCTGTTAGCAGAATCAAACTTTATTTTCTGCAATGAACTACCATACAGATTGCTAGCATTGGTTTGGAAATACTGTTCCTCCTCAGTCAGAAAAATTCTAAGTGTAAATATTAGAAAAAGCAGTTAGACTGAGTCATTTTGCAGCACCTATTTTTGAGGTAACAAGTGTGATTTAACAGCAGATGAACAAAGAGGGATATTATTCTTAAAATGCAAGTTATTGTTATGATGATGCAAACCAATCATCAAAAGCTGAGCTGGCTCTCACTTGTTAATGGTTGGTTTGAATGTGCCTCTAAAGAACTGGATTTTTCCTAAAATACATCAATGCAGGTGCTAATTACAGTAAGATGGGCCAGTGCCAGGAGAGCTCAAGAAGCTTGAAGAAAATGGGTCAATTTGTAAAGATAAAGCCACAATGCCCATAGCTTGTATGCGGATGGTATTGCTTGTGTTTTCACTTTTTTTATGGGGGCCCATAAAAACCAAAAATCACATTGCATTTGCATTCTTTAACAGGACTTTTAAAAATACAAATCTTACTATGAACTAGCATTTCAACTCTAAAACCATAACAGTCCTTTCTCATCCCCCTAATGGGTTTGGCTTGCTGAGACACAGAGCTTTACTCCAGCTGTGAAACTGCATCCTGGAATGCCAGAGTTTGGTCTGCAAGGGTGGCTGAAGCCAGGTGCAGATCATTAAACACAAATGCAGATTGTCCTCTGCTCTTTTTTTTACCCTGTAATGCTCCCCCTCTCTGTGTATATGTTTTTTTTTTAAATTAATAATTTCCAGTGTCTGAAAAGACATGGCAAGAGCAATCATCCTTTTAATGATAGAAACTTTGACAGGCAGGATATGAAACTGCAGCCCTCAGTGCATCACAGAGAGAGGGGCAGGCATATCACTGCTGCCATCCTCTAGGCAGGGACACACACCCATCAAAATCACAAGCAGCTGCACTTCTAGGCGAGATTTGTGAATTAGTGAGCAACACATTGTAATAAAGAAAAATATATTGTGCTGCAGCAAGAATTATGAAATACCTAAGAGAGCCATAAAACATAATTAACAGGATATTGCAGATTTATAAAGCTGTAATGACAAATCTGCTGTTCATAATTTAAATTAAACTGAACAGTTGTATGTGCTCTTTCACATGCACCATGGAGACAGGTGAGCTCTTTCAAAACCAACATTTTCCTGAATATGGCTTTTACCTACAATTAACATGAGGGTGACTCAGAAGAAATCTTTTATATTTGTGTTCTATGGAACCATCATAACTGTACAGAAATGCATAAATCAGGTTGGTAAAGAACATTGTTTATCAATAGAGCCCAGTAGTTTGACTTCTCTTTTCAAACTGATGAAAGTTCTTTAAAGAGAAAATAAAATTGTCCATAGCAAGACAGCTGATGACAAGTCAGGCTGTGGATTAGGAACACACCAGCCAACTTCACTTGTGCAGACAGCTGCAGCACAGGAATGCACTCCTGCTGATAACTCAAAATATTTCCTAGGGACCACTGAGGAGCACGCAGTGAATACTAAACTCACAGCTCACTCTGTACAGCCAACTGTACAGTTCATAACCAAGTCTTCACTTGATCTAGTGTTCCAGAGTTACTCTAATTACTCAGAAAGTTTCTCTCTGAGTTTGTGCATTAGAACAGAAAACTAAGGCGTTACCTCATGATCTGCAGCATGTCCCAGCAAGAACATGTCATAATGCAAAAAACAAAAGGAAAAGTATATTCAAAATTAAGATGCTTTTTTCATTGCAGCCAAGTATATCCATCTAGCATAGATGTATTTTCCTGCCTATCACCAAATCACTGTGTTTCAAGTCCAGGCTTTCCACAAGTTTGGGTAATGAGACACCTACAGTCAATTTGTGCTGACTCTAAATGGACCTCTGCCAATTCACATGGAGTCTCCCTTGTCACCTCTTTATTTGTTACTATCTTTTGTCAGCCATATGAAGGCCATTTTAATGCTTTTGGTTTAGTAAATACTTTACATATTGTAAGGCAAGGTTAGCACATGTTAAACATGTTTAAGATGAATTATTCAATTTAAATTAACCATTTGATTAGATTCAGGGTGAAAGGTTTTTAATTTTGTCAGGATTTGAGAAGAACATATTGCTCTCACTGAGAGAGCTTTCCATGCCTCTTAAACTACAGATAATTTAATTTTCAAATGGCACAAAAGGAAAGGAAGTGCTGAAACCTAGTTTAATCTTCCTTATATGGTACAAAAAATTACTAAAAGATGATTGGTCAGTAATTTTCCAGTATTTTTATTTTACAAATTTTAGAAAGATAAGTATATCTTATCCAAGTAGTTTAAATTTCCTGAACCCCTTTCTTTCTTTCTTGCCAAATATTCAGGGTCTTCTGCACTTTCCATTGTGAGCTTCTCCAGAATCTAAGCAAAAGCAGTGAATGGTCTTGACAGGTCCTCCATTATAATTCCTAATTTTTAGTAGCTGAAGTGGTTTTGCCTCACTGAAATTAACTGTTAGATAATTCCAAATGACCAAAAAGGAAAAAGACAGTTGGCCAAATTCTGAAGTGTTACGGATGTGCCAGGAGACCAGCTCTTTTGGAAAGGCCTTTACTAAAAGACAGCTCTGGGTGGGGGCTCAAGGGGTTGCGCACGCCGCTGCTGATCCCGCTGGACACCATGGAGGAGGAGGTGCAAGTCAAATCTGCTGCTTGCGCTGCAGAGTTGGGATTCCTTCCTCAAGGGAGTTCCCAGGAACTCACTTTTAGCTCGTGTGGTCCAGAGGTGCCACCTTTTTCTAGTACTCTCCAGGTTATGGTGAGAAGGTGGGAAACCACCCACTGGGTGGCTGGATGTCTCACTCACACAGTAGTGTCTTTCATAGCTCCAGATTTTGTCTTGGCTTGTTGTTTTAGGGACTTTTCAGCACCAATTGGACTTCTGCTTGTAGCAGAGCACCATGGGGGTCCCTTGATTTCCCTATTGGGCAGTGTCAGCAGTTTGACGAGCAGGCCGGGAGCAGCAGAGGCCTAACCCAATGGAAGGTAAGGGGAATTTGGGATTTGGGGAAAGGGAATACAGAACTTGGAACACAGGAAACTGAGATTTGAGGGTACAGATCCAACACGAACAGTTTGAAATAACAGGTAAGCAACAGCACAACCTTTTTAACTACAC
>VWYO01025567.1:293-99726 GCA_013400275.1 Rhadina sibilatrix | reverse complement strand
GGGGGGGGGGGGAGAGGGCGAGGGGGAATGGGAATGTTTGTTTTCATATATAACATTTTAACTGCAAACTTTCTGAAGAAAACTGAAAAAAAAGGATTTATTTGTCGTATTTAAAAAATTAAAGGCAAAATAAGAATAATTCTAAGGTTTCTGCAAAAATTTTAGCCTGTTTCTTTTATGTACCTTTTTTTAATAAGATGAAATAACACAAAAAAAATCCAAAACGAAGGAGTCAGTCTCTTAAAGAAAATAATGAAGAAACTGGACATTACATTTCAAACATTTCAATAGATTGATTTTTATAATTTATATGATCAAAATTCCATTTTCCTTGATAAACGTATACTGTCTATGAGTATTACTCTTCTCTCTGTTGAGAGATATGAATCAGTAATCAGCATTACATTGAAAGAGTATCATGCCCTCGTTATTGTGTCAGACTGTTTCCAAGCTCAGCTTTTTGATTTAGCAGGATTTCCTTCAGCTTTGTTCAGGAGGTAATATCAATTCTCTGTAATTGTAATGGCTGCATGCAAAGAGTGGCAATCTACAGCTCAATGTCCAAATGAAGATCAGTCACAACTGGTGTCCCTTGGCAGTCCCTTTTGGGACTTGTTCTGTTCAATATCTTTATTAATCACATAGACAGAGGGATTGAGTGCACCCTCAGCAAGTTTACACGTGGCACCAAGGTGAGTGGTGCAGCTGACAACTTAGACTGAAGAGAGGCCATCCAGAGGGGCTTTCACAGGCTTGTAGTGGAAGAAAATAGGAAGTAGAATAGGAAGTAGTGCAGCAAGCCTATGTGCAAAGTCCCACAGCTAGGTTGGGGCAGTCTTCAATATCAATACACACTGAGTGGTGAATACACTGACATGAAGACATTTGGGGATATCAGTAGATGAAAAGTTAAATATGAGACAGCAGTGCCCCCTTAAAACCCAGATATCCAATCATATTTTAAGCTCCAAAAAATAAAATATGGGCAGCAGGTCAAGCAAGGTGATTTTTCTCCTCCACTACTCTTACGACGCCCGACCTGGTGAGTGTTCTAGCTGTGTTCAGCTCTGGCATCCCCAGCACAAAAAGACATGGACTTGCTGGAGTTGGTCTAGAGGAGGGTCATGAAAATGGTCAGGGGCTGCACTTTTCCTATGAGGAAACATTAAGATAGTTGTGCTTGCTCAGGCTGAAGAAGTGAAGCACCAGGGAACCCTTATTGTGGCCTATTAATATATATAAAGGGATCTTTTGAGAAAGAAAGAGAGGGACTTTTTACATGACCCTGTAGGAAAAGGAAAAAGTGCACTGTTTTTAAACTAAGTGAGGGTAGATTTAGATTGGACATAAAGAGGATTTTTTTTTTTTTTAATTATTATTATGTGAGTGATGAGGCACCGGAACAGGTTGCTCAGGGACCCATAACTGGAAGTGTTGTTGTGGATGCCCAGTCATTGCAAGTGTTCAAGGTTTGACTTTGAACAACCAGCTCTAGTGAAAGATGCCACTAGACGTGGCTGAAAGGTTTGGATTCAGGGAACTTTGAAGAGGCTTTCTAACACAAACAATGCTATGGTTGTATGATTCTGAGATTCTATGTGTTGGTGTCTATACAAAAGAATCCCCCGTTTTATTAATACAGAAACATGCTTAAGAGTATAGAATAAGTATAAAAAATAGCATTTTTTTATTATGCAATATCTTACAAAAAGTCTGTGCAGTACTATTAGTTTTACTACATTTTTAACTGGTGTAAATATTTTATTTCCACTGTTTATGTCTATTAATTTTTTCTAGATTATAATTTTTTATTAGTTTTAATATATACTTCTGATTATTTTTCTGCTTTGTGTCTTATGTTCATATCTGTTGCCATAATATATAACTTTACTTGAACAAGATACCTCTGGTGTCATTTTACCTTGAAGAAGACTATACTAACATAAATCTTACCTTTGAAAGCTTACAAATGGCATAAAACTCTTGGAGGAATCTTTTATATATTCAGAAAGCTCACTTCAGTAGTCCAGAGTGCAAGTTTTTTGAAGGAGATTAATTGAAACATATAAGAAAAGAAAAGGAAAAATTTGTCTACTCCAAGAAATCTTGAAGAAAAGCCCTCCTATATGTACAAATGGCTTTATTCAGTGATCTGACTACTAATAATTTAAATTGTGCCACTAGCAAAGTTTAGCCTATAAAATGAGTATCCATCTGTCCTCTCTTCTCTAGCTTAAAACCCCTGACATTTTCACTGTTCAAAATACTGGGTTTGATTTATAAAGTCTAATGGTAGACAAGGATTCTCCTCTCTCTCCTTTTAATGCTCTGCAAACCATAATTTCACTTCTCACCCTCACCTAGAGAACATAGAAATACTTCATGTGAAAATCCTCTAAAGCATGTATAGCTGTCAGTCGACCCTAAGGGTACAGAACAAAAGCTGAGAATTTGTAGAGCCTTTTAGATTTGTAACTTCACTGCCCTCCCAGGTGAATTTTGCAAACAGTCTAGAGTGTAGAGAGTAAGAGGCTGACAGCTTTTTAGCACAGCTGAAATCTCTGGCAAACACATTTGCTGAACTTTCAGTTTTCAACTAAATGCTTTGTCATCTCGTAATAAGGACAAATTTAGTCTAATTTTCAAACTTGTCTCTTCGGGAGGTCTTTAACAATTCTGCTGTGTGTTCACTGTGAAATTTTACTTAAAGTTATTGTTACCGGGTACAGAAGACTGAGAAGCCAAAGCTGATCTCTTTTGTTATATATTTCAAGTGTGTGTTAGAGGGGACAACCACAGACAAATGTTTAAGTGGTATGTGTATGTTCAAAGGCTCATCAGGGTTACTGATACACAGCATAAATGAATTTGGCTTAATGAATTTAAAATATTCACAGTCACAGACTGAGAGATCTGTGGCATCACTCAGCATTCCTTTCACCACTCTATGGCAGATATAGAAGAAAACATGTGATGGATGAACTGGAATTAAACACTAATTTGTATGACCTACACAGTGAATTTTACTTTCTTCAATAACGATGTAGGTGTTTTAATCATAGTTTTTATTTCAAATAACTAGTAGATATTTGTCCCAGTAATAAATGAATTCTCATTTGCTGATTAGTTCTAATAAAATTTTAATTTTTTTGGTTGTTTTATATTTTTTCTCAGCCACAAAGTTGCTATAAAGAAGTAATGAAAAATGTATTGATAATTATTAAGTGATACTGGAAGTAATTATTGAGATAAAAAGTTTCCTGCATTCACTTTTTTTCTCAAAAAATTTGATTTGTAGTTAATTAATAATGTAACTTTTAAAAATGAGTGAATTGTGTAAAATCCAAATGAGTATTCATAGCAGTCTTCTGCTCATATTTCCTGTTTAGTTATTTGCACAATGTGAAATAATGGGAATTTTTTTACAGCACTTTTTCTGAGGTGACTAATATACCAGTGCTGCAGCATGTGCTTTGCTAGATGTAGGAACAAGCTAAAATATCTCAAAATTACAAAAACCCTTTTTTCCTGTAATTCATTGAAAGTTCACTTCCTCTGCCAAACAATGAGCCTGTGAAGACTTTTTTCCTACATCACCATCCCAAAGTATTCCTGATTTACCTAATGCATCATGAGATTGATTTAAAATCTATTTAAATTGGTCCCTCTGCATGCAGTAGTGCATCATCACACCTAATCTTGTTAATATTGCTTCTGTCAACAAAGCAGTTCTTACAAAGTTCTTGTCCTGTTGATACCCCTGGACTAGGAAATTATTTATATCAACTGGAGTAATTTCAGATGTTAAATGTGTACAATTCCCATTCTTTATATGCTACGCAGGTGTGGTTATAATGTGATTTTTTTTAAAAATAAGCTTGATCATCAAAGCCAAGTCCTGTCCCAGGACAGGATGTCACCAGGAGTCACACCATATGCCCAAGGGCATTGTTTAAAATCTTCTTGAACTCTGTCAGCCTGGTGCAGTGATCACTTCCCATGGGAGCCTGTTCCAGTAATCAGATAACCTTGGGTGAACAACCTTTTCCTGATATCCAACCTAAACCTTCCCCAGCACAACTTCAGGCCATTCCCTCAGTCCTGTCACTGGTCACCAGGGAGAAAAGATCAGTGTCTGCTTGTCCTCTTGCCTTCACAAGAAAGTTGTAGTGAGGTCTTCCCTTCTCCAGGTTGAACAGACCAAGTGACTTCAGCCACAGCTCATATGGCTTCCCCTCAAGCCCCTTCATTCACTATAATCATTATTGTCCTTTCAATACTCTTTAATAAGTTAATATCTTTGTTATATTGTGGTGTCCAAAACTTCAAAGTGTATTCGAGGTGTTGTTGTGTATGGCAACAGAGAGAAAAAATGGCATAGATTGTTTGCAGTACATTGGTGTGAAGGTTTAATTGTTAGCAGATAAGGAATGTTTGAAGTCCACAGATGGTAGTTATTCTCCAAGTGCAAAATATTATATGTAGAGGACTATTACTCAATCTGATTACATGTGTATTCACCAGCCTCATGATTTGATAATTAAATACTTCTTGAACTGGAAAGATTTATAGTGTATATATTAATATAATGCAACCTACTGAGCTTGTAAGTTGTACACAAACACTCATGCATTATTCACAGTTTTTAAGAAAATTGCTAGGCAACACTGATGCTTAGTGTAAACTTTAAAAAACCATGGATAGCAATGTAAACAATAAATACTACTGTGTAGATATTCAGGAACAATAAAAGTAAGATGTTTTGCTAGTGTTTTCATCTCACTAAGGCTACTTGCTCTTACAAGAACAGGCTTAGTCTGATAGCTAATGAAAACACAGGCAAGGACCCCAGAAAGAGCTGTTGGCACTTCTGTACTGTGAACTCCCAAGTGCGAATCTGTATTAAAGAAAAAAAGAAGTTAATTTCCTTGATCTGAGTCTGGATTCCTCTTACCAGGCTTCAAATGCCTGGAAGTTAGGAGCCTAATCATATGCAGAAAGAATGAGTCTAGTCTGGAGAAGTTAAATTCTCCCTATTGACTATAAAGAAAATGCTTATAAATAGGTGTGTGTCACCACATACTTTTCATTGGAATAACCAGCAGAAGGGATTCCTCTCCTTTCTTCCAGTATGCATTTCAGTTCTGAAACTCTTAATTTATTTAACAGTACAGGCTGTTAATTACCCATTTCACCTATCAGTTTAAAAAGTCACCCTGATAAAGTGAGCAACTGAAGTTTTAGAGAGCTTTTTGTGAACCACATATGGATATACTCATCAAACAGTATTTACATCATATGAAATTCTGTTCAGAGCTTCTCTAGCTCTGTTGAAAGAAGTATGTTTGAAAAAAAACTTTTAACTTCTTTCTCACTTCTCCATACAAAGAACAATTGTAGGGTAGTACCATTTTTTTATTTTAATGAACTCATCATTCACGGTTGAAAGTAATTCCTCAAACATTTTTTAATATTACAGTATGAATGCTATGCTTATTTCTCTCTGCCAAAATAAATAATAAAGGAAATGCCAAATTTAGACTAAGTTTTCAACCTCATGCAGCGGAGAATCCTTGAAATATTTACCAACTTACAGATTTTTAAAAGTCTTTATAACAAAAGCAGCAACAAATTAATTCATGCAATAGATAGTAATCTGAAATATTAATGTAGCGAGAAGTAAGTACGTGTGTAGTGTATATATATAATATTTTATCTTAAAATAACTTTACTCAGGAAGCCATTTCTCTCATATGTATTTCCTCACAAAAAGAATATAAAGATGTAATAGCCATAAACAAGCAAATGGTGAGATATGACACAGTACCCTGTAGAGCAAACATCTAAGGCATCATTCAATGTGGATGATTTTTATAAGAGAGAAGAAAAAACATCAAAATGGTGTTGTCAGAATCACTGAACAGATTTCTTTAAAAATTTATTTGATTTCCTTTTTTCTCTTACAATGTTTCTTGATGGTCTGAAATGCAGTTCATATCTTCACTGGAAACTTCAAAATGAAGAGTTTAAAGACTGGATTTCTATTTGTTTCTCTTATGAGAGTGTACATACCTTTAACTACTGGGGAGGGCTGAAGGGAATGGTACTAAGGTGGGAAATGAAGAACACACTCCCTCACTACACTTACTTAAACGACAAATGAACATTTCCACTATTAGCAATAAATTTAATGTTCTCTAGAGGCAGCAGGAATTCCAGAAAAGCATAGTTCTTGAGCTCTGAAGTATCTCAGAATGCAGTTATTTTTTCTCATAGCTGTCAGGAAAGACCCACAACACATCTTGCATTAATTTTACAAAACCCAAAAGCAATCCAACAGTGTAAATAGAACTTTTACTGACAATAATTCATCAAAAGGTTCAAAAGAATGGTTATGTCTAAGGTTATCTATGTGTATAAAACCTGAGCAGTGTTCCATCTATCCATGCAAAGATCAGATCTTTGAATCGTAGAATTATAGCACCACATAATCACTGAATCATAGAATTTTAAGGGGTTGGAATGAACCTTAAATATCATCCAGTCCCCACCTCTCTACCATGGACAAGGACACCTCCCCTAGTTCAAGGCCTTATCCAGCCTGCCTTGGAACACTGCCAGGGTTGAGGCATTCACAACCTCTCTTTGCAACTTATTCCAGTGTCTCACCACTCTCACAGCTAAAAATTTCCTCTCTTTCCTAAATCCTTTAGGATTCATGAATGTTTTAGGAAGGGTAGAAAAGCAGAGAGAGACAAGATGGGAAAACTGCTTGAATTTATTCTGCAAAGTATAATTCAAACTTCTCTTTGAGGGTGTATACCACAACTCTAGAGTGAAGAAAACAGGATTCTCACTAATCTGGGAAGTGGAAGGGTCCATAGATGGAATGCAACATATCATATATCCTGAAACACAGTTCATGCAGATGTTAAGGAGCTGTCTACACCTTAAAGTATAAATAGTTTATTTTTGGATTTTTTTTTAAACTCTTGCTACATAATTATTATTTGGAGTTTCAAGTATAAACCATTCATTTTTAATGCTCGCATTTCCAGCTATTCATTAAAATATTTTGTCTAAGAACAGAAAATTCTATGTCATAAAAATGTTGTATTGTGTTTCAAGATTTACCTGCAATGTTTTTAATACATTAGATATTCAGACATGACTGTTTTCCCTATAGGATGCAAAGGTCTCATAATTTTTGATTTTTCTTCTAGCATTGAGGATGGGTAGTTGAGGAATACAACACTACTTTAGAATTTTAGTCTCAGTCCTGTTGGAAGAAAATTAATTTGAATAATGACCAACTCATTTAATTTAGAGTTGCTGATATTTAAAAATGGAAGGAAAAACATTTTCCAGAATTGTCTTGAATCTTTTTGCTATCTTAGTACTTAACTAGCTGGTTGACACTGCAGAAATTCTCATTGCTAACAGTGAACTTAAAGAAAACTCTTGGAGGTAACTCTGGAGCAGAAAGTCTTGGTCAGAGCTAGGACACTGTTAACCAAAGGCTCAACTCTCTTCCTTTTCTTCTTCTGTAAATCAAAAGTGACTACACTGATTTCCATGGATTTCAATTAACATAGAGGGATTTAAATCCTATAATGTCATCATAAGTATAAGGAATTTTTTAAGTTCCCCATCTGGAACAGCATTAACAAGGAAGAGGGAAAAAGAAAATCTAAATTGTTTAATTGCAGGGGTAAGACTTCCTAGCAGCAGGTCCATTTTATTATTAAGAAAAGAGCGAATCTTAAAACAAAACTTGAAGTTCTGAACCTGGCTGCATTATATAAACTACTCATTCAGAAAACACATTTAAAATTTAATCCAGCAGGCATTGTTAGGAACAAGAGCTGTACTCTACCTGTTTTTGAAAACTGCTGAGTGTCCTCTTTTACTACACTGAAGTTGCAAATCGCCTTGATGTTCCCTGTTTTAACATTCCTTTTACAAGAAGAGTTTAAAGTAGGTCACAGTGGCAAAGATTTAAAGAAGACTTAAATGGAGTTTATGAATTCCTTTAGGGATCCCAAAATCTTAGACTATTTAAACAACAATAAACATCATCTAATCCCCTCCTGTCTGTGAATTGGTGAACTCAGTTCTCTACATGACAAAGGTTTATCATAACACAGAGATTTAGAATCCTATTATCATCCAGTTATTATGATCCTTTTGTTATTGTTGCTGTTGTTGTTCACTGCCTCATATTTTTACTTCCATTCTGTAAAAGGAAACCTACTGTTTCAGAAAAATTGCATGTTGCTCTTTTAATGCATTCACAGGAATGCCTAATAACTCTGACTGTAGGAATACTAGGGTCTATGTGTCACACTCAGACCCTTTCAATCCCTTTCATTATACAGCAGGCTGACTGGGAGGTTGGGATTTGTACTTAATGGCTTCTTTCTGCTGCTCCTTGTTTCTTATTTATTTTTCTCCACTACTTCTTGCTCCTTAAAGTATTCCCCTGCTCTGGTATGGTTCACCTGCTGTTGCCCTCCTGGTGGTGCCCCTACCCCAGAAAGGGTCCTCTTACAGGCTATTATCCCTTAATGGTGTCCCTGCCTTGGTGTATATTACCCATGGAAACATTTGCCTTGGAGGTGTCTCCTCCATCTTTGAGAGTCTCTTTCCAAGGTGATGGCTCCAGTCATGCTTCCTGTGCCTCATACCCACTGCTCTTTCTAAATATGTGTGAGTGGAGGCACCATAAACTCCTCTGCCTGGTTGAATTTCTGATGCTCAATGATCTTTTCTGGCCTATTTCACAGCTTTATGGAGCCATCTAGGACTGGCATAGAGCAGTTCACTGCCTTCCTCCACACAGCTCACCGTGCTACCAAAAGTCTGCAATTTATGCCCAATATAAGACAAAACATAATTATAGCGATGTACTACATACTCAGCCCTGGAATGGAATATGATACCTTCCCACACACGGGCTTGGAGAATTAGTGAAGGAATATGAATGGTGACAAAATGTTTTGAATTTGGTCTCTGTTGAGACCTTGAGGTTGTGAACAGACAGGCCATTCATGAAATAAACAGATTGCATTTGTTTGCAGTTTGCAGAACCTGATGGGCTTAGAAAATGTGGGTTATGTCTACTAAACAAAGTCACTTTGCACCTTTCATTACAGATTCAAGTAATCTCTTTGAAAATCAGTAACACCTCCAGCCTATACTTGCACCTCAGAAAGGGATTTGTGCCTATTCAAGCTTTTGAAATGGTGGTCATAAATGCTTTTGCACTCAGATGACACTTTTTTCAGTGATAAATTCCTGCCAAATTAAATATTTCTGTGCTTTATAGTGAGATGGGTGTTCAGAGTCAATCCCTAATCTGATCATTTCCAGGTCCCCAGTTCAATATGATTTATCTGCCCGAAAGCAGCGTTGTGGCTGTTATCAGCCACCGCTAATGAACGCATGAAAATGACACAGTATGTACTTCTACTGGCCAGTCATGCAGTCTAAATATAACCATATAAACCACTGCTACAGTTCTGGTACTCCTCGTGACGTGTTGAAATGAAAAGTCGCTAACAGATATGAGTGTGCAGATTTAGTATAAAAGAATGTCTGTAAGCCAGCTGGCCTAATGTTTGTGCACTGTAAGGAGGTCAAAGGCCTTGTATGGTCTTAATAAATAGAATCAACTGACTTCATATGTATTTTGGCACTAATATGTGGCCTATGGCATCATTTCCTGAGGTTTAGTACAATATTAATAAAAAAGGCTATTCCAGATTAGGTCCAAATCAGTGCTATGGTGGAGAACAGTTTTTCTCTTTGCTCAATCAGAAATAAATAAATAAATGGAATAAGGCACAGCTGCTTATGGCATTACTTTAGAATACCCACACAAATACAAATCCTCAAGTTAAGTTAAAGCTTGCTCATTTTATTTATTTCTCATTAGTTTGCTTTAAATCACTGGCTTCTCTGAGAATGAAAAAAAAGGGAAAAAAAAGAAAAAAAGAAAAAAAGAAAAAATAAAAAAAGAAAAAAGAAAAAAGGAAAAAAGAAAAAAAGAAAAAAAGAAACAAGCCCTACCCAGGCCAGAGAGATGAAGAAAGCACATGCCAACAATAAATCCAGGTTTAGCCTTTGGCTCTGAAGCACCCTGAATTCATTACATTTGTTTGTGCAGCCACTGTTAATCTGTTGTGACAACAAATTAAAGTCTGATTTAAATTAAAGCAAATCACAAAATAATTAGAAGCTTCTTGTCTCTTATACCACTTCTCAGCTCTTCATCCATTTTTGGCCCAGGTTAGTGATTCACCACCTGCCTTCTGATGTTTTGGAATATTTATCTGTTAGGCTTTCCTTTTTCTTTCATCACGGTACCCCAATTTTCATGGAACCCCGTGGGGTACTTACACATTAAGCATTATTTGACCTGCTTCCCTTCAAAGATGTTCACTTTACATCTCAGAGGAAAACAAAACTCTTGGTTTCTTCTTTAGGGGTCCTAAGTGCTTGTCCAACACCCTCAGCCATTTTTCTGAAAATTTTTATGAAAGCTGCTCTGAAAGACATAATTTCATACAGTTTCGGGGTTTTTTTCCAATGTAATGCACTTTATTTCAGTAATGAGCTGTGCTATGACTCAGTGTGCAGCACCCATTCCCTCAGATGTGTTCTTCATTTATGAGAGGTTATAATCCTGTCCTACTGATTATTTTATTTCACTTTTTCTAGTTGATAAATGCCAAAGTCAACATTGTATTCAAATGTGGAAGTGTGAGTATAGAAATGAGTACGAGAAAAGTAGTACACAGGAATTCTAAATCCAGGACTGTAAGTGTAATTCATTAATCAGCAGTATGTGCACTTCCTCCCTATCTGAAATATACAAGTTATCTGTGTTTAAACTAGATGTTTAAGAATCATTTTGAAAGGTGGAATAATCTTTTTTTTTCCAAGTCTTTTTCACCAGGATGGATTTAATAGAGTGCATTTGTTTACCTATATGTGTGTCTTTTTGATAGCTGAGGAAGAAAATGAAGTAGCAATTTCAACATAAATAGGTGAAAAATCCTTTTTAGCTTTTCCTCATCTATGCTAAGGCAAATCTTACATTCAGTGTATCTTTTTACTAGTAGCTGTTGTTGTGTTTGTTTGTTGGTTTTCCGATAAATGAATGAATAAATAAATAAGTAAATAAATTTGGATTAAAAGTGTGGGGGTTAACTTCTTAAGCTTGATTGCCTGATGCCTATTTAGATACCTTAATGTATCTTGTTTTCCTTCCATCTGCAAATGAATTCTAACATGTTTTTAAAAACATTTAAAACTGAGAAGGAATTAATCTTGCCAGTGGTAAAACTATTAGTTTTTAATTTTCGGTGTATGTATGGTGAGCTGGTATTGTTAACACATATGCCAGCTTTGGAAGGATGTAGCTTTCTAAAAGTTGCTTCTACAATTTTGCTATTTTAAGGTGTGATTTATTCTGACATGCAGGTGAAGCTAGTAGAAATTTAAATCTATTTAAAAAAATAGGAAACTGCAATAATCTTATGAATGATGCTTTTAAAATCATTAGAACTTCTTTAAACAGATGCAACATATTCCTTTTTTAATTCCCCAGATTATCACCAGCCTTGAGGTCACAGATAATTATATCTCCAGCACCCCTGCTAAACCACTGGAATTACAGTAAGGATTTATAAAAGGAACTTTTGTAAGTCTTAGCCCTTCGTATGCAATTGAAAATGTGAAAATGAAAACACAAAGAGTTTTTGTTACTGACTTGATTCCATGACTCTGTAAATAGGAAATACTGTACAAGTTACTTAACATAAACACCTTTTCATGTAGAATGATATATATTTTTTATTATTTTTCATCTTTTTCAAAGCATACAAAATTTGACATAATTCTTAAAATATATCTCTAACAAAGTGTTTTCAGTAAAATACACAGAACTTGAACCACCTTGATACTAGTTTCTTATGTGGTACATTTCTTTGGGAGAAAAGCAAGTTTAGAGATATGGGCTAATAAACAGTAGAGTGAAAAACTACCTCTTGTTTCTCAAGATTAATTAACAAATTCACTCATTGGCACATACAAGGACAAAAAATTGCTTTACAACCACTTGTGTATATGCCCAAGAAAAAAAAATACACTGAAAAGAAGCCAGTGTTGAATTTTTATTCATGTACAATAAGAAAATTGAGGATTAGCAAGAAGATGGTCACACACATGTATTTCAAATGTCTGAGTGAGCCTTTTCATACTCTGAAGTATGAAACTCTGGTTTTAAGTTCCCAACTAGATAAATGATTTTCACTTTATTACCTTTCTAACTATGTTTTGATTTTGACCACCTACTTGAAAACCAGCATTATTACTGGAGCAGATAAAACAGATTATTGCAGAAAATGGAATATAATCTGATTATAAATCTTCTTGTAACCTTCCTATAGTTTCTCCAGTTTTTCCACTTGATATGCAATCTTAAATCTCCTGGTAGTGTATTAACTTTCAGGAAAGAATAGAGGTGTTTTCTGGGTTAACTGATTTGAAGTCCAGCTCAGTGGAAATGGAAACTGAAATGTTCTTCTAGAAATTGTAGTGGAATGTTATGGATTCCATACTCCCCTGACATATCAAGAATAACAACAGTGATACCAGGAGTTTATGATCCTAGCCATATTTAACATTAAAATTAATTCCTGAGTGACTGTCTCAGGGATTAAGATAAATGATAATGGATTGTATTATGAGGAAAAGAGACATATGAAGTCATATTTTAATTGACAGTTTTTAAAGTACAATATAACTCTATTTAATGACAGATTATGTTGTTGTGAATGGAGAAAAATAATTCAGAAAGTAAACTTACTTCCCCGGTTTTGGATCTATTGATTTCTGTGTGTACTTCCAACAGTTAGAAGTGGAGGCAAATAGGTTGAGATGTTCCTAGCGTTAAAAAGATGCAATATTTATTTTTCGGGGTCATCTTGATATTTTAATTCTTCCTAAAGGGTTCAAAATTTGCTTAACCTAGAAAATAAATCAAATTTCTTTTAAGTGCTTTGGTGCACTTTTTTCAGAGCTCACAGAATAGTACTAGCAATTTTATCTGTTTACCTGAGTGGTATTCATGTGAAGTAATGGCAAGCTCTATCTGACCAACCTAGTGACCTTCTTCTTACAGAGTGACTACCTCAGTGGATAAGAGAAGTGTTAAGATGTCGTTTATTAGAACTTTTCTAAAGCCTTTGATATGGTGCCCCACAACATCCTTCTCTCTAAACAGAAGAGAGATGGATTCAATGAGTGAAATGTTAGAGAGTACTGCTTGCATCCAGAGGTAGTGGCCCATGGCTCAGATTCCCAGTGGACATCAGTGAAGAGTGGTGACCTTCAAGGGTCTGTGCTGGGACCCATGTTATTTAACGTCTTCCTTAAATACACACACAAAAGGAAAGAGAACACCCTTAGCAAATTTGTGAGTGACATCAAGCTGAATGCTGCTGTTGACACATCTAAAGGATGGAATGTCATCCAGAGAGACCTGGACAAGCTCGAGAAATGGGCCCATGGGAATCTTATTAGGTTAAAGATGACATACAAAGTGTTGCGTCTGGGCCGGGACATCACCCAGCATTAACGCAGGCTGGAGGATGGACAGAATGAGAACAGCCCTACTGAGAAGGACTTGGGGATGCTGGGGGGTGAGAGTTTGGACAACACGCTCTTGTAGCCCAGAAAACCAATGGTATCCAGTTAGTTCTGTTCCTCTACTCCAGTCTGGTGAGATTCCAGCTGGAGTACTGCATCCAGCTCCAGAGTCTCCAACACAGGAAGGACATTAGCCCGTTGCAGCGAGTTCAGAGGAGGGACACCAGGTTGATCAGAGGAAGAGGACACTTCTCCTATAGGGAAAGGTTGAGAATTTATTCGGCCTGGAAAACAGAAATCTTTGGGTTGACCTAATTGCTGCTTTACAGTTCCTGAAGGTAGTTTACAAGAAAAAAGGAGAGAGACTATTTACAAGAACATGTAGTGATAAAACAAGATGGAATGACTTTAAACAAGGTGATAGAAGGTGACTTTAAGCAAGATAGAATTAGAGTAGATTTATATTAGATATTAGAAAAAAAATCCTATTTTTTTCTTTTTTTTTTTTTTAGGCTGGTGAGCCACTGAAACAAGTTGTCCAGAGCAGTTTGTGAATGCCCCATCTCTGAAGTCTTCAAGACCAGGGTGGATGGGGTTCTGAGGCCCCTGGTCCAGTGAAGGGTGTCCATGCCCACAGATGGAGTCTTGGAACTAGATGCTCTTTAAGGTCTCTTTCAAGCCAAATCCCTCTATGATTCCATGATTTTATGATGTCCTTCATTTATATTTACTGATGCTCCATACATGGCTAAAATTCTGGACTCTCTAAAAAGTATTTTGTATGGACAGAATATTTAATTACAATGGTAGAAATATTTCTATGCATTTTCTGGGTAGTTTGGCAAGCTGGCTTTACACTTCAATACTTTTGATAATTTCAGTTCCACCTTGAATATTAAGTGTTTTCTGCACTTGTGGGAAGCGAAAGAGTGCCCTGGAAACTCAAAAAGAAGCAGCATGCTACAGGAAAAAATATCTCACAAAGCATCTTATTTGGAGTATAAAATTGGTTTCAGAATTCAGATACACAGTTTTAGAGAACTGCAGTTTTTCACTTTTTTCCTTAGGAGAGTATTCTAAAGTTGATCAAGATTTTCTTACAACAGTATAGCCAGCAAAAACAAGAGTTTTGGTATTGCTAAAATAACTAATACACCAAGAACCGGATAACTGAGATTCACAAGCTAATAAAAATTATAAGACAAATAATTGCAAAAGTGATTAGTTTGGTCTTGTATGCACTAAATTAGCAAAGCTAATAAGAAATAATGTTTTTACAACATTAGAAGTTAATTAAAAAGTGACATTTTTCAATAAACTCAACATTTGTCTCCCAAAATTAATAAAATCATACCTACAGCTATGTTTAAAAAAATGAAACCCACCATCTATTATATTATCTGACTAACAAAAAAAACCCCTTAGCATTATTTTTCTTCTTCACTCTAGCTTATTGATTAAAACATCCCCAAGGAAGAGTTTTGAAGTTGTTTGGTTTTAGGAGTTTTTTCAGCTGAAATGTGAAAAATTGGTGGTAATTCAGGTAAGAAAGTTATTTTGCCAACAATGATGGCTCCAACAGTATTAATCATGTATTAATAAACATACATAGTGGGTCTCAGGATGGAGAAGTGAGAATTTTAGACTCCTGCTTTACATTTTCTTCATAGAATCACAATCTTTGACACAAGATTCATTTCATCCAGTTCTGAAATTTAATTACTGCTTGGCAGCTTCTACAGTCCATGAAAACCTTGAAGGAAGGTTTAGTCAACCCTAACAGTGATTAGAGACCTTTCCCAAACTAATTGATACAAAAGCATTAAATATACTCCATAATTCAGGGCAGTGATACTAGGGAACTGACATTTTTCCTTTTCTTTGGAATTCAGAGTGGATTTCTGTCTTGAGGACAATCACCCTTTAAAGTACAGATTACTGAAAGGGGGAAGTACATATTTTGATTTAATTTAAGTAAGACAGTGATGTTTGCCACTACTTGTATGAGAATTCTGTAACTAAAATGTTTATCTATGTGTGTTCTGTCTAAGATCAGTGCTATTACTCCTTTGCTTTCACTTTAAGTTCTGTGCACTAAAAAGAAGTCTATAAGGTATCAATCAGCAGGAAATTATTGGTAGATATAGATCTTAATAATAATTTTATTTTTTTTCCTTTGTGCAGGTTTAGGTTTCAGAAGTGGGAAGCATTTTATATATGATTCGTGTTTTCCTTTTTGCCTATTTTTTTCCCCTGGCATGAAGGGAGAAATCAGTATTCTTTTGTTCATCTGAAAGTGACTGATTTGCAGGTGTTATTTGAAGTCTACATATTTTGCTGGCATCTAAACTCTTGTAAATTTTGGATATTCATAACTAATATGTTCATTTCCTGAAAAGAGAAAGTAAATGAATATGCATATTGATAGCATAATTAGAATAGCATAAAGAACAATCTAACACAACTGACTTTTTAAATAAAAATATTGCATTCCCCCAGATAAGTTACTGCTCCTAGTTCATGAGTTGGCTGATTTGAATCAAGATTATATCAACCAATTCAAATCATATCAGTTCTTTTTTTTTGGTTTTGGGTTTCAGATTTGGGTGTTTTTCTGTTTTAGTTTAGTTGATTTTCGCTTTGTGGTTTTTTTTCCTCATACATAAAAAAAGAGCAGTGAGTTCCTTCTTAGTAAGTTAAACCACCACAATCATGCAAGAGGTTCTGCAAGAAATGTATTGGCACAAATGGCATACAAAATTTTAATGGTTAATATTTAAAAAGAGATATAAAACGCAAGATAATAAAATTAGAAAGCAGAAATTTGGTCCATTCTTTCAGAATATTATTGAATATTTGTCTTTGAAAATGTTGTTGATTCAGCAGTGGAGCATGCAGGAAATCAACACATTCCAAGAATGAAATATTTGTTTGTTATGGTGGTTGAATGTAGACTGAGGACTTTTAGTCCCATTTCTTGCTTAATAGTTGTTCTCAATGTCTCTTCTTTGGCTAACTGAGCTTTTGGAGGAAGAAAACAAAGGGAGATTAATGGGAAAGCCTTGACAGTCATCTTCACAAAGCTGAAAATACATCAGTGTATTTTGATATAAAGCACCTTCACTGGTGCTTTCTGCAGAGAGACTACACTGGGCTTGATCTCATTCACAGACCCTTGCCTGGTCCTGAACTGCACACTAAATCCTCTGCAAGCAAACTCACTATTAAAAAACTGGATGCAAAGCATGATTGCTGCTTGCGTTGACAGTCTTTGCTGTTTGTTTTGGAAATGTTTTGGACATTTTATTGTGGAAATGTAGTTACCAATTTCTTTCTACTGATTTAAACTAGCAAGAGAGTGTGACTTCAAGTATGTAACAAGGCATAGGTCACTCTTTTGATCCTGAGAGTTAAAGTGGGAATAGTGCTTTTAGAATCAAATTCTCTCTGGCAACTTCAATCAATCACTTTAAAGTGCTTTTACTTATAAGCTACATTTTATTTTCTTCCTGTAGGCAAATGAAAAAAAAAAAAAAAATCTGTTGGAGACTGAAGAAGTTGTGAGTCTGCCCTTTCTTATTCAGAACTTAATTCCAAAGTTATTTATAATATCTCTCTGCTGCTAACACTAAGAAGCTGTGTTATAGCATTTTTGCTTTTTATCTCTTCAGGTACACTTTCTAGCTGTGCTTATTTTCTGATCAGGAGGGCACTACCTTTCCAGTTACTTTTAGCCAAATCAGAGAGACCTGTAACATGGGAAAAAGTATAAGTGTAGTATTGAAAATATATCACTAAAACGAGCTTACCTTGAACTCAGCTGGAAGCATACCAAAATTGTGTAACTAACAACAGTATTTTAAGTATTTTGTAGCATTCTGAGAGTATAGTTAGATACAATATTATGTGTGCATGTGAACAATATAATTCTCAAAGAAGCAAAGAAAGAAGGATATAATTATGTTGTTTTTCCTCAGTTTACAGCTAAGACTTCCACAACTGCTTACAATCTCACTTCTGGTGGGATTGGGAAAAAATTGGAAGAGTAAAGAGAAGTGAACCCATGGGTTGAGGTAAAAACCCTTTAATAATGTAAATTAAATAATAATTAAAATAATAATAATAGTAACATTTAGGGGCAACCAAAAATAGAAAGAGAAAGCAGGAGAAAAACAACCAATGAAAACAGAAAAAAAATTATCACCACCAACCAAACTGATGCCCAACCTGCTCCTGAACAGCAGCCCCTTGTCTGGGTTTCCTTCAGCTTTCTATTCTGAGCATGATGCCATATTTTATGGAATAGTCTTTTAGTCCATTGGAGTCAGCTGTCCTGGCTATGGTGAGGTGGAGTAAGAGGCAGTTTTCTGCTTGACTCTGCAAGAACTCAATTATGTCAGTTCATCAATTATGAAAATATCCCAGTGTTATCAGAATTACTCTCATCCTAAATCCAAAACATGAAACTATAGCAGTTACTAGAAGAAAATTATCTCTATCCCAGCTGAAACCAAAAGAAGCTGGATATAAGAGGCATCCAAGCAACAAAAAATGCCAGACCAAGGCCAAGATAAGCACAACAGACTGTAAAAGAGGCAGGACACTCTTCCAAGTGCACAAGACAAAATGAGATAGGAGCAGAGGACACACACCAATTACACATCTCTTTCTGGAGAAACGACAAGGAGGAAAGGCAAAACCACTTCTGTTCCTATTTCGCTTGCCAATAAGCTCTTAAGCTTCATCACCTCAGCCTTGGTGTTTTGGGACAACTAAGACTCTTCTACATCAGCACTAAGTATTAGCTCTGTGGTATTGCATACTCAAACATGATTTGGAGTATTACTGTTAAATATGACCACCTTTATATGCGTGGTGATGGTTAATCTTGTGAAAGAATTGGCAATAGCTTGAAGTGAGTTTTTAATGATTTGCATTATTAAAGTCCCTCTTTGAAGATTAGGTTTGGTCCAGTTTTTCTCTTAATTAACTTATATTCAGCCTGGGATAAGCAGGGCGTACAAAGTGCATTAAATACTATAACTTCAGTGTATCTAGTAGAGTGTCTCGAGATTCATGGAATCATGGTTGCTATTGCTGATTTTTTTTTTTTTTTTGTATGTGGCAAAGGAAGAACCGTCCTCCCTGACTTCATTCATATCTTATTTTTTTAAGTAAGTGATATGCTTTTTAATCACTAATGTCACATTAGCAAGCTTTTAGCTCTGAAAGCCATAAAACCAGAGAATACACTATTTGGGGGATGATTTATGAGACAGCTCAGCCTGACTGAATGCAAAAGATGAGAAGGAAATCAAGGAAGATTTCAACAATTGAAAAAACAGTAAAATTGAGAAAGCTGAGGATAATGACGATAGAAGAGGAATGCTGACATCTGGGGACAGAGAAAAAAATTATTTCAGAAAATATGGAAACAGAAGTACTCATGTGTTTTAAAATGGAGATGGAATGTGTCATGTTGCAAATTGCTCTTTTCCTTTAAAACCATAATCAGGTCTATGTGATTTCACATGCTAAATGTTTTACCCTGCTCAACCCCCTTTTGCTGAAAGGAGTCCCTGCCACCCTCACAGAGCTACCTGGATTTAGGAGTTGATAACTAAAAAAATGAAATATAATCTGCAGTCTGACTGCATTTTTTACTGCAGTTCTGGAATAACTGACATTAAAGCTGATATAGGTAGAACTGCTTGAGTGAAAACACTAGAAAAAAGCAACTGAGGGGGGAAAAATCATTAAATCTCCTCTCTAAATCAAGTAATAGACCTGGTATTCTGGTCCTGGCTGAAGGGTTCTGAATTTTTAAACATCATTGACAAGATATATTAGACTATCCTGACTGTACAATTCCTTGTGTTGAAAGGGCCTTAAAAGTGATCTAGTTCTAACCCCTCTGCCATGGGCAGTGACACATTCCACAAGACCAGGCTGCTGAAAGCCCCATCCAACCTGGTCTTGTTATTGTCCAATAAATTGACCTGTCTTTGCATTACAAAGAAAGGCAGTTCATCTTGACATAGATACAGATTCCACTCTAAATCTGCTGAACACTATATAGATGCCCTCAAAGCCCTGTTGGGGAAAATGTGTCAAGGAAAGTCGTGGATGTCTTTGTCAGTTCTCTGGTGTCCAACAAATAATAATCACTGTATCATAACTACCCTAAGAAAAATCTTTGTCCTGTGAATTCACTGGTCACTCTAAAAGGATTGATAGATGCCAGTTGGTGATGATAACTGCCTAAGAAACAAGAATGGCAGGCAGAAAACAAGATCTGTTGAAACCTTTGGGCCATGCCAATACCTTTCAGTGTCTACTGATTTCTGCCTGTAAATTAAAATATTTCCAATCGTGAGTCCTTGCTTTTGAGGTGTCTTCTGCATTCCAATTTTCTTCTCATGTCTTCATAGTCAATATATATTTTAAAAATCAGGTACTTCCCAGAGCAAAAGTAGATAGAGACCTAGGAAAGGCTCAGTTCATCATACTTCAAAAAAAATTAAGACCTTTAAAGATGGAAGAGTTGGTCCAGAGAAGGTCCTCTGGGGCTGGCTAAAATTTGATCTGGCTGAATGGGACCAGCTATAGCAGTAACCTCAAGGAGCCTGTGCAAAATTCCATATAGAAGCTGAGAGACTGGGATAGGCTCTTCAAAAAGGGTACTGGAGGACTGTTAAGTGATCACTGACAGGAAAAGACAAATGCAGTTAGCATACTAGAGGAAATAATCACAATTAAATTCAAAAGTGGTGTTTGTTCAAAAACCTAAGTTCATGCCTGTGAAAGCATGGAGTGGATGCAACTGGTGAAAGAGGGAGATGAACAAAGGTTGGAATATAAAATCAGCTATCTTGAGTGAGCTGAAACTTGAGACCAGATTAATTTCACATATCTCACTCTCTGCTGCATCATTGCATATTTTTATTATTATAAATGTGTCCAGTATGTATAGTTTACTCTGTACAATTTCCAACAAATCTCAAAGTGTTGGAGGTAGAAAAAAACAACATAATCTGTTATTCAACTAAATAGAGGAGTGGTTTATCCTTTTTCTGAGTAAATTAACTTCAGTAGTTCTTTTGACAGCTAATGCTAACATATTTACAAGCATGCCCTTCACTCTACATGATGACTATACAGAGAAAATATTTTTAATTAGCCATATATAAAAACACTGCAGGTATGTAAACAACAAACTGTTTTTACTAGAACACTAAATGAAATTCATCAGTATTTTGGACAATGCATTATCATATTATATTAATTCACCTATTCCAAATATCCTTGAACTATTCAATCCTTTACTACTGGTCACTCCTTGGTTTTTGTTGGTCTCAGATGTTTATTTTTGTAAAACAAAATATTCCAAAATAGCTTAATTAAATAGAGAAAGTAATTGAGTGAAGGAAATATTAGGATTATCTCTCAAAGCACTCATTATTTCTAATGAGATTTACACCATTATTTGGATTACTTTGTCAAGTCAGAATATTATTACCTCTCAGTTGAACCTCCTGGTAAGAAATCAACTGTATCTGTTACAGTCAGAGATAATGTAGCTTATTTTCCAAATTAACTTACAAGAAGTAATAAAAAAGCAAATGGTTCAATAAGGAAGTTGTGGAGTTCGGGTATTTGTATTTCTTCTGTGTGATGCTTCATTCCAGAATGATATTGTGAGAGATTACATTCTGTAGCATGTCCTTGTTGTCTTGGACATAAACAAACTAGAACACAAAACCAGAATTAGAACACTGTCTATCATTTATTGGTCCTGATTAAAGGATTAAACCAGAAGGTCCCACTTGACAGGAGGTTAGCCGATGTGATGCTAACAGTCCTACAAGAAGGACTGAAAAGAGAATTCAGGGAGCTACAGGCCTGTTAGCCTGATATTGGTGGTGAGAAAGGTCGTGGACCACATCATCTTGAGTGCCATCATGAACGTGTGCAGGACAACCAGGGATCAGGACCAGCCAACACAGGTTTATGAAAGAGAGGTCCTGCTTCACTAGCCTTGTCTGCTATAACAAGGTAACCTTCTTAATGGATGAGGGAAATGTTGTGGGTGTTGTCTGCTTGGATTTTAGTAAAGCCTTTGGCACTGTTTCCCACAGCCTTCTCCTGGAGAAGCTGGCTCCTCATGGCTTGGACAGGTACATTCTTCACTGGGTAAAAACTGGCTGGATGGCCAATCCCAGAGAGTGGTGGTGACTAGTGTTCCATCCAGTTGGTGGCTGGTCAGTGGTGGTGTTCCTCAAGGCTCAGTATTGGCATCAGTCCTGTTTAAAACCTTAATTGAACTGGATTAGGGGATTAAGTGGATAAATGCATTGTCAGTCAGTTTGCAGGCAGTGCCAAGTTAGGCAAGAGTGTCCATCTGCTGGGTGGCCAGAAAGATCTTAAGATCTGGACAGGACTGAAGCCAACTGCATGAGGTTAAACAAGGCCAAGTGCTAAATCCTGCATGTTGCATCATGCAATATAATAGAGCAAGGGCCATGTGGTTGGAAAGCTGCCATGAGGAAAAGGACCAAGGGATGCTGGTAAACAGCAGCTGAACATGAGCTATCAGTGTGCCAGGTGGCCAAAAAGGCCAATGCCATCCTGGTCTGTATCAGCACACGTGTGGCCAGAAGAACCAGGGCAGTGATTTTACCTTGTACTTGACATTGGTGAGGCCACACCTTGAATCCATGTTCAGTTTTGGGCCCTTCACTACAAGAGTGACATTGAGGTGAGTCCAGAGAAGGTCAAAAAAACTGGGAAAGAATCTGGAGCACAAATCTTGTGAGGAGCATTTGAGGGAGCTGGAGTTGTCTTGGCTGGATAAAAAGAGGGTCAGAGGAAACCCTCCTTGCTCTCTGCCACTACCTGAGATTATTACAAGGTGCATTTCAGTCTCTTCTCCCATGTAACAAGAGACAGCACAAAAGGAAATGGCCTCAAGTTGCCCCAGGGGAGATTTAGATTGGATATTAGGAAAAACTTCTTCATCAGAAGAGTTTTGAGGCATTAGCAAAAGCTCCCAAAGGAAGTGGTGGAATGACCTTTTTTGAAAGTATAGAAAAACTGTGTAGATAGAGCTTTTGGGTTAATAGTTGGACTTGGTGACCTTATATTATTCACACTTCATTTTCACTGTTCAGCATGTCTCAAATTTGAGGAAAGGGTTGTGTATGCTCATGACTCTATTCACATAGTTTGATATTCTTTTTTAGTTTTTTCAGCTTTCTTCCCTTTGACTGATAAGATGAATAGAAATCACTAACTGATATAACTGATATTAAAGAAAAAAAGTGTTCTTTCCTCTATTTCATTTATTTCCAAGACTGAATGAAGGAAATCTTATCCCAATCAAACAAAAACAAAAACAAAAACAAAAACAAACAAAAAAACAACAACAACAAAAAAACAAATATTAATATTTTGATGAGTCCCTAATTCTTGCGCTCTCACCTCACCACTATTGGAAAACATAGCTAGTTCAAAATATCTCCTGATTTGCTTTCTTCCTAAAATCAAGAAGAGTGATTTCATCCAGGAAAATGGGAGACATAATTTTTCTTTTTTTATTACATACCTTCTCCATGTGATTCCTGAGTGTAAGAAATCAAATTACAGAGAAATAAAATAATAAAAAAATGAAGGAAGAAAAAGCATCTTAACAGATACAATTTACTGGTAGTTTTTCATACTTTCCCTGATGATTAGTAGAAAGGATGAAGAGAATTCTCTTTCCTTACCACTGGAAACAGAGGATCATATATGTAAAGGGATACTGAAGAAGGATAACTCTCTCTCAGTGATCTAAATGGAAAAATTATATTCACTCATTTTACCCCCTGAACGTCGGGAAGAATCTAAAAATTCCTCTTATATAAAGGGTTTTTTCCATTTGTTTTGTTTTGTTTTTCATTATAATTGATAGTCTTGTTTTCTCCTTTAATTATAAGCATGGACTAGTAAATTATGTCTCTGTTTTTTGTTTGATGACAAATTAGCACATGAGCAGCCTTCACTGTCCCAGTGAAAGAAATGGTCTCCAGAACCACTCTTGCTGACAGTATATTCTGTTTTGGTCCTCTAAAGTTGCTTCTTTCAGATTACTCATATGTTTTGAAATACTTTGCTGAAATTTTAGATAACAGGCTTATTCCTGAAGAGAAGGGTAGAGAGATATGTATCATTTTTTCACTTATGAGTGGCCTTCCATACAAACTGAATAAATTAAATACAAATTTATTTTTATTCTTGAATGTACTTAAGAATACAATTTTACTGAGATTAGTGGACTCATCCATATATGTTAGTTGTATAGAATCTGAGTGAAGAACCAGTCAATTAAAAAATACTTGCCTGGCTGTGTCTCAACAACTGTACTTTAAGATAACTTCTCCTTAGAGGGATTAGAAGTCAGAAAATCATAATAGTGAGTGCTCTTGTGAGAATGATCCAATGTGACTTTCTCAGTAAAGAGAAAGCCTAAGAAGAATGTAAAAATCTTTCACTTTTATTGACAACTGAAACTATCAGGTATGCTGCAGCTCACGTAATAACATGTGTTTGAGATAGTCATACACTTATGTTTCTTAAAATATTTTATGTCCATATGAATAATATAGTTTCTTTTTAGATATAAATTTTTCACAACCAAAGTCTCACCAAATATCACATCACATGTCCCTTGCCTCTTCAAGCCATATTCCTTTACATGTTCTGGCAGATGTCATATCCAAAGTCAATAAAAATTTATTAAAGCAATACTTCATTTTCTAGTCCTTAAATAGTCCTTAAATAGTATCCAGTGTAGCTGGATAAAGAGACAGGTACTACCTGAATTTTTTGAATTTCAGAACTGCTGAAAATATATTTATTTACTAAATCTTTATGATTAGAAAATTAAGTATGTCTAAAAGAGGAGTGCCACCAAAAAAATTGAATACAGGTGTAAACAATAAGAACCTTAAACTGCTATAGTCACAGGTAGGAAAAAAAGTTCCTTTTTGTAACAATTAACTGTTAGATTCAGGATTTGATCTGGTTTAGTTATATGAACTATTTAAAGCAAAATTTTCAAGTGTAATTCAGACTGTATTTGTTAGTCCGACTACAATGAACTTTGATCTTCCACAGCTTTCCATTAGTTGCAGCTGTGTTTTTTCCTTCCTATCTGTTTTGTTGGGGAGAAAATGGATTTTGGATGATTTAAAATAAGAAGGAGAGCAGGAAGAAAATCAACCTGGATTAATAAGAATTGAATATAACCTGATAGTTCAAAATACAACATGCCATGTATAGAAACTAATGGACTGACAAAAAGTTGCTGTAATCTTGTATATTGTCATAAAGAGATGGTATCATAAGACTCATGGCAGGGTGATTAATACTGATCTCAAGGTAATGAAAAGGCAAGTTTTTTCTTTCACAGAAAGTTATTTCAAGAAAGAGAGGAAATACTACTTTTGGTTCTTAAGACCATGGTTTTGAATCTCATATTCATAAAGCTAGAAGGTGAGTATTACTCCAGAAGACACTAAAAAGTGGACAGAAAATGAGCATAGTTTGATTATCCTAAGTGGGAGAATGACCAAAGTAGTAAGCAATTGACAAGAGATCTCCTAATAAAGAAAACTGGTAATTTGGAACATATAGAAATGGACTAACTGTGAATAAATTTAGGCTAGAAATTTCCGGTTATTGGAATCATGAGTCTCTGACATGGATTTTCAGTGGCAACAGAGGAGTCAACCGCCCTATATTGATATAAGATGGATTGAGATTGTTATATCTAAAGGAATATATAATAAAATAATTGATGGTAACATTTGGATTTAATCAGCCTTTATGGTTTTCTTCAAACCATAGCTATCTAGCCTGATATATGATCTAAATTTAGAGAAGCCTAGGTTCTTGAAACTGTCTTCTGACGTCATCTTTACTGCCAAACATCCTCAGTTGCTTCTGCAGCATTAAAGTAGGTTATTTCACCTGCAAATGAGATTCAGAATTCCTAAAAAATTGTCACTACTTGAAATGCTTATGAAGGACTTCACTGAATAAAAAATAGCATGGTTTCAGCATTAAAATTCAGAATCAAGTGACACTTCACACTTTATTCTGTTAATTTTAACAGTTATGCTGTTATATTTAAATGCGTAGAACAGAGAGAATTTTACATATTCTACAGAAACAAGAATAAGACATCTTCATCAGGTGTAGTAGTCTGTGATAATCTATTCCTAATTTATTTTTGTTAACATCATACATTGCTGTAATTAACGTTGTCATGGATTATCCACGTACATTCCTCACGACAAAACTTATTGATACATCCATCATTCCTCTAAAATCTACTCATTGTGAATATGTTAAAACAACGTTCCATTAGCAGATTTGCTAAATAAAATAAAGTCAGCCAGAGAGTTTGCAGATTTCTCAGCTCTTAAAATATCTAATCAGGAGAACTACACTCATGCATTTTGGCACTAGAGTTATAAATTATGCATTACACAGCATAGCATTAAAACATTAACATAATTTAACAATACTGATCTGTTGGTTCCTTAGTGAAAGCATTAAAAACTGTTGTATCTAAGCGTCTTGACTTGATTCACCTAGTTTGTACATGTAAGCTTTCTAGTAGCAAAAATTGTTACTAACATGCCCATATGTTTTTCTTTAACTGTAATTTTACAGGCAAGCCTTCATTTGTTGACTTTTTTTTTGTCATGCTAAGTAATGTCCCTTTTTTTTTAACCTACAAAACTGTACAATTAGCTAAGACTAACTGGTTTAGAGAGGAAAATAAATCTCTGAATCACATCCAGTTCCATTCTGATTGCTTTCAAAGTATTAATATATATAACACTCATTCTTAAGGATACTTCAACCAGTTTAGCTAACATTCAGCAGAAGAAAATAGATAATATTTTTCATCATATATGATGATTGTCACATTAACACCATTCCTAGTGGTTCTGAGATCTCAGCTGAATGTTTTTCTACTTCAAATGTCTAGCCAAAAATATGGAGGATAGTGTGATCTTGTGGACGTTTTTTAGACTTGGAAACACAGATCATGGATTAAAATAAGGGTTTCTGAATGATCTTCTGATCTTCAATATTTTAGTTTGTTTTATTTTGTACTATTGTCCCAGTCATAAATTACAAACACACCACTGGAAAGGATGTTTCAATTACACGTGTAGGCATAGTAACTATGTACCATATATGGCTGGAACTGATCTCTCAGGGTGTGTGACATGACTCTAGGTCATAGAGAGAGAACCAGAGGAAATGCTGTACTAAAACTCCCACATTATTTTACCTCTTTTTCAAGGGTATTTAAACGTGCCTTACCCAAAAATTTCCCTGCTCCTGTACAATTGCTTCCAATGAAACTGCTCTGTGAAATGGTGTTGAATTTTCTTGTATGAAACATAACATATAATGATGACAAAAATTCAAACTATTAGAAATAACATTTCATCTGACTGTATACAACTCACCTTTTTTTCTCATACCTGTTTGCAATTAATTTTTTTTAGATGAAGGAGAAAACAGAAAGACTAAACTTTCATAACAGCATTAGATTTTTGACTTTTCTTTGACAGTCTACAAAGACAATAAAGGGAAAAATGCATCTACTTCTTCCCTGTTACCTCTAGAAGTAAGAAGCTGAGAAAATCATAAAATGCATACATATATGCTAGTTACTCACTATTAGTAATTCTGATTTTCCTAATCACCAAATTTCATTTAGACATTGAGATCAGTTGTACACACTAAAAGCATGGATTTGAACTCAGCATCTTCTATGGCATTATAAAATAACCTTGCACTGCCTGGTGAACTCTCAATCACCCAAATCTTCTCTATCTGTGAAAATATATATATTTTTTACTGGAATGCACATAAATAACATGATTACGCAACATAAAAATAAAGGTAGTCCTCATGGAAGGTTATCTGGGGAAAACAAGTCCAATTTGTGTCCTTGCCCTAGAGTGCTTCATCATTTTTCTTTCAAGACTGACTTTATATGCAAGACTGATGGAACAAAGCTGAGGAGAACAGCCTCATCAGCATGCAAGGGTCACACTCCTTATTATTGCTTTTCCAAAGGTTCATGGGTTTTGTATCCTCAACTGTACCATGGGCTACATTTTGCAGAAGTGGCGGCTACAAGCCTAAGTTATAACTGAGCAGATGGGTATGAATTTGTTCAGGCAGAAGAGGGCACTGAGCACAAATCTCATTTGTTGAATGAGTAGTGTAACTTGGTGTATTTAAAAGGTAGGCAGGAGTAACAACACAAGCATTTCAGGCTGCTCATTTTAAAATAACAGGAAAAAAAATACTCATGCTTATTAAAAAAGATACCATACCACCTTAGACAATTCAATGGGGAGGTAGGATTTTAAAAACACTATTCTGTTGGACTTATTGTGTCATCTGTTACATATGTCTTTTATGCTATGGGTGATCTCTTCAATGGATCAAATATGGAGGTGTTCCTATAGATGAAAGTGAGAGATAAACACTCACACACCCAGCTTCTAATAGCTATACAAGGCAGGGGAAAAAAAATCCTTGATAGTATACTCACTGAAGAAAACCATGATTATTAATGCTTAGATAGGTGCTCACAGGTGAACTATAATGAATTCTATCTTCATTGCACAAGGAATTCAGGTTCATAATTCTTTTTTTTTTTAATTTAATTTTTTCAATTACTAAATTATTTCAATTACTAAATAATTACTAAAGAGACTCCCATTACAGCATTCCACACCATCAAATATGACACCTCTGTGAATTTTGGCTTTAGGGGAAAACAAAACCATCCAACAAAAAACAATCCCTCAGGAAATCCTAAATTAAAAATATATTAAATCCTAAATTTAAAATGCATAGCCTAGAATGGCCTGGATTGGAAGGCCTTAAAGATTATCTGCCATGGGTAGGGACACCTTCCTCTAGATCAGGTTACTCTGAGCTCCATCCAACTTGGTATATANACATTGGCTGGTATGGGGCTGTGTTTTGGGTTTGTGCTCAGCACAGCATTGGTAATATAGAGCTGCTTTTGTTATTGCTGAGCAGGGCTTACACAGATCCAAGGCGTTTTCTGCTTCTCGTACTGCCACAATAGCAAGGAGGCTGAAGGAACATGGGAGGCTGGGAAGAGACACAGCTGGCACAGGTGACCCCAAATGACGAAAGCAATATTCCAGACCATTGATGTTTCCCCCCTCTCAAACCCCCTTTTTGGTTGCTAGCTCAGTCTTCTGGTGGACTCCGGGTGAGGGAGACATCAGGATAGGGAGAAGAGATCCAAAAGAGGCTCCTTACCTCAGGATTATTCCAAAGCTTTATTCTTGAAGGGATCCCAGGGCAAAGAGACCGAACATGGAAGAGCATGGGTTTATCTAGGTTCTCTGTCCAGGACCGATAAGCTGGCACTGAGCCAATTGGCCAGAGATGGGGGGGGAAGTAGGGTCAGACCATATGGTCAGGCATTAGGGGCTTTTCTTGGGGTGTACCATTCCCAGAGGGTTACAACAGACCATGTGACATCATGGCCAATGTATGGAATGGGCGAAGGAGGAGGAAAGAGGGTTCATTTGGATTGATGGCATTTGATTTCCCAAGTCACTGTTGCATGTGATGGGGCCTTGCTCTGCTGAGGATGGCTGAATACCTGCCTGCCCACAGCAAGCAGTGAATTCATTCCTTGTTCTGCTTTACATGTGTCTATAGCCTTTGTTTTTCCTATTAAACTGTCTTTATCTCAACCCACAAGTTTTCTAGTTTTACCCTTTCAATCCTTGACTTGGTGATGGGGAAGGAAGCAAGTGGTTTTGTGGGGCTTGGTTGCTGGCTGGGGTGAAACCACAACAATATATATTATACTTATCTTGAAATATATATCTTATATATAAGATAAATATACTTCTTGAAATTTTCGGAAAATTAAGGGAGTAGAAATGATAGGCTCACACCTTAAGTGTTGTGAATTTGAAGAAATATTCATTAAACAATTCAAAAAGCACTCTAAATTCTCTCAAGACTATGAATGGAAGATAAACACATGAACATAAATATAAACATATATATATATGGAGTACATCATAATCCAGGATGAAATGAACAATGACTGTACAGCCACATCATTTAATTTTAGAATTTCCTATCTTTTGAATACCTCACATGAAGCTTAAATGCATAAGTAGATGCAGAGAGATTCCCAAGAAATAGTAGGATAGCAAACTATTTTTTTAAACATAATACCCAATACTTCTGTAAATATTTCCATTATTAAAATTCTATTTATGATGTTAATTCTTTTTTGATATAACATATATGTGTTGTTAATGAATCAATGTTTGTTCAGAATAAGTCATGGACTGTTGAAATACTGCAAATGAAGTTTTAAAATAGAAGTAAATGGAGAATTAATGCAAGAAATTTCAGTCCCCAAAGAAAGTTTTTTAGTCATTTCTAGCCATTTCATCCTGTCCACTTTGAATAAAAACTACACACAGTGATATTAATATGCTATATTTCATTCTTCTGTGATAGCATCTGTTTTCTCTTTAACTTCTAACTTGTTTGACACACAAAATACACAAATACGATCAGGGGAATACATTTAACTCTCCAGTATTTCTGGAAAAAATGTGTTAGTCTTACTGACTCTAGTGGACAAATGATGATCTATCACTAAGTTATGATCAGCACAGGCCATAAAGAATAATAGAAGCCTTGACACTGAAATAAACTGACATAGGGACTTATCACTATCATTTTTATTTGGTGGCAGTTTTAAGTATAACTCAGCATAAAACATTTCATAGAAATTCCAAGTATAGCTAAATGATTTGGAGTAAATAGCTGGGACTTTTCAATTGCAGTTTCTTATCATTATCTGCTGAAGTCTGATTAAGCAATATTGGATTTTTTTTCTTTTTTTCATAGCAATGCAAAGTTCTCTATGTGTTATGCCAGCTATGCTAAATTTAAAAATGTGGTCCTAAAGCTATTTCTAAAAATGACTTCTAAAACCAGGTCATCTCCCTACTTTACTGGTTTTGAGAATTGCCTGTCCAACTGGAAATGTTTGAGTATTTACTCTACTGATACTAGAGAAACTCTTTCAATACGTAGTAGGTGAGGATGCTGTTCTTGCCACAGGCAATGTATTAAGGAAAAGTCTTAAAATAAAAGGAGAGTATTGAAATATGTTTTTTGTTACCTAAATATAAAATGACATCCAAAAAGGAATGGATTTTTGGAAGAGAGGAACTGAGAATTTGAAATTGGATAAAATCTTCTGTTATAGGTTCTACAGGTTACTTCACATGCTGAAGTGGTCTGTGCCATAGATGTGTTTGAGCTAGGGGGAGAATTGAGTTCATGTTTGTCCACTCTTTCAAATGCAATTTGCATATATAGGGCAGATTTCCATTACTGAAATAAGGTGTCCTCCTCCCACACATTTCCAGTTCAAGTACAACCTATGAATATTTATGTAGCATTGTGCTTTATAAATTCATATAAGAATATTGAAATTACTAAAGGGATATAAAATGCTTTGTCATCTAGAGATCTACATTAGAAAATACTGGTTTTAAAATCTTTTTTTTTAATCCATTAAAATAATATTGTATGTGTGGTAGATGAATAAGATGAATGCAGAGAAATACAGCAGAAGTGGATTTCAAGTAGGTAGACTTCTATAGCTATAACTTATTTAAACCATAGGCAACAGTTACAATAACTTGGGTCAAAGCTGGAAATTTGATGCAAAAGCATCATCAGTTCTGCCTCATAGAGGTTTTACTCTTTTACTTCCTGCCCTCAATCTCTTTTGTTACTTTTGTTACTTCAGTTTAGTATTTATAACTTGGTTTGTGAGTTCTTCCAAGTTTGACTGAAGTTTCAGCGAGTAGAAGCTTCAAGTTTTCTAATATCAGAGGAATTAAACCACTCTTCTAATGATATTATCATTCACAGAATTTAAAATTGTAAATGGTGCTCTCATCTGTAGTATTAATGTCTAACAGCCTAAAGGTATAACTTGATTTTTGTGACAAGATAATTGCAAAAATATTATTTGTATAATCTTTTTAATTTCCTTTGAGTTATCCATATCTTCAAAGGTTTTCTAATTTCTCAATGTGAAGTTGCTTTCAGTGAGAAAGTGGTGTGTTACATATCCCTGGCCACAGTGTACAATAATCCCTATAATAAATAGCCTTAGTTGAAAGAGAATCAGACGATCATAACATGAAAAACTTTCTAGAGTGTTACAACTCTAAATTTAATAGATCAGTTCAGAAAGCTGGAAAAAAATCATGCCAATTTTTTTAGAGATCTATATTTTAGTTTTTATATTTTAATTTTGTTATATTTTTATTATTTTAATCTATGTACTCTTAAACTTGCAAACTTATTAAAATAATCAACACTACTGCTATTTAAACAGCGAATCTGGAAAGTAGCTAAGCAGTCCAATATTCCCAGAACAAAAACCAAAAAATTATTCATTAAAAATAGGGCTATATTTTGCCCAGATTTAGGAAATTTTTGCTGTTAATATCTTTTTTTTTTTCTCTATGATTATATGTATTTCAATATATGGAATGATTGTGTAGCCTCAGGACTTCAAAACCTGAAACAATTATTTTCAGATTCAAATTTGCTAGAAAACTTGGCAATTCTGATCATTCCAATTAAAATATATATTAAGATACTGGTAGCACTGACATTAAAATCAATAACAATAAGCAATGAGGAAAAAACAATAACAGGCAGGATTTACAAAGCAATTATCTGATCATGTAAAGTAGAACTAATAATACCCACATTGATTTAAATAAAACAAAATGGGTAATCACAGGCAGTCTCAAACGTGAAGACAATACTTTCCCATCAATCCAAAAATATTTTTTTCCACAGTACAGATTCTGCTCTGATAATTAAAATTGTTTATTTCCCAGAGAAGACCTTTACATTTTGCATGTTTTTGTGGAAATAAAGGTAGAACAACTTTTGGATTTTCATTCTGTTGTCTGTAATTATTTTCTGTCTTGGAAAGATTTTTTTTATCTAACTGAGCTCTTTATTGCTCTATGTCCAGCTGTTATATTCTTAGATTTTGCCCATGATTCTATGCCTACATCTCCCTCATGCCAAATCTTTCTTGCATCTCCCTTGCAAAACCATTTTCTGTGTCAGATACGGAATTTAAACTTTTAAGTCAGAAAATGCTAATTGTGATGAGTTGTTTTAAAGATGCAGTTGTGTAGACTCTTGCACTGATTCACTTGGTATCAAAAAAACTCTAATTGTTGCATCTTCATATTGTTGCTCTGTTTTATTCCTGACTGGTAATACAGTACATGAGTGTATATAATTTTATATGCTTTGACTAAAGGTATACAATTCATTTATAGGTAGTGACTTAGAGAGTGTCTTGTATCACCAAAACTACTCATTTCTGAATAAGTAATGCAGTAGCTGTAATTGCTTCCAATAAAATTGTATGAAACTACAGCTCATACACACTGATGAAATTCGGAATATCTGAGTGATATGAGGAAGCTAAGTCCCTGTCATCATTCAGTGATCCACTTTCAGTCCTTGAGGTGGGATATGATGTGGTGGAAGAAAAGGAATGTTAGGTTCTTATGGCATTTTCTGCTCTTGTAACTGGAAGGTTTTATCCTCTGGCCATTGCCAGAGTAGGCTACATTTATCTCTGCTTCTGGAAGTAGCTTCAAGCTGAGTGCTGATAGCATTAGCTAAGCATTTTCCTTTCAGGCAAGTACATACTTATGACTTTCCTGGCTTTGATTTGTTTCAATATTGGGAAATGAGAAGCCATCCCGAGGGAGACTTTTTTTAAAAAAAACAGTGAGCTGAATGCTGTTCTTAATTACATTGGTGTAAAGCAGAATCCAATCCTAGCTAAATTCTTAAAATATTAATTAAATTCTTAAAATCCTATTTAGAGTTCTTAAAAACTTAAACTAGATCTAAATTTAGATCTCAATACTAGAGATAAGAATTTGATCAAATTATTTGCCAAAGCGCATCCTGTAAATAGGCACACTTCCTAATTTATCTGTCACTTGAAAACTGATTGATGACTTATGTTGAATTAAAATTGCTAGCAAATTGTTCAGAAAGACAAGTAGTTTTGATCTATGCAGTTCAACAAAACAAAAATGGATATTTTACATAAAATTAAACATTTTTAAAATGTTTATTTTGCCTTGGTTTTGGTGAGTCAAAAATACTGCTAGGATATTTTCTCTTCTCCTCTCTGTTCTCAAGTGAAACTATCTCAAAGGAAGAGCAAAGGCAAAAATACCCTTTAAGTCTTACAAAATAATTAGCAATTTTAAAACTCTTTAGTAATTTCTTAAATTACTACAGCTGGCTTTATATGTTTGATTAGTATTTTGTTTGTGTTTGCTTTGTTTTGTTTTGCTTTGTTTTGTTGTGGGTTTTTGTGGTTGTTAATTTTGTTTGTTTTGTTTGTTTTGTTTGGGTTTTTGTTTATTTGTTGATTGGTTTTGGTTTTAGGTTTTTTAATTATTATTTGGCACTTTTTTATTATTTTTTGTCTATGTCTGTAGGTTCATTTCTTTGTCTGGGGAATTTTTTGAAGTACCTAGTTTCAGTCCAGTGTAGTTTTCTTTTTGAATTTTAAAATCCTTCTCTTCACCTGAACTTTTAAAATTTATACTTACTTTTTTATGCTAAAAATATCAGCGCCTGTCACATCAGGTTAGTAATTATGCATTAAAAACTTGAAAGGTGGCAAAACTTCAAATTTTTGGGTATGTTGTACAAAAAGTAATATTTTAAGATAAATGGAATTCTGTATTTCTCCAAAGTTAATTCACGATTTAAAAAATAACATCCATATTTTGTCATATTTACTACATTATTCATATTTAAAACATAGCAAATGAAAGTACATATGAATAAGTTGTTTCAAGTGTCTAAGGTGTCTATTCTAATAGTATTATTACTATTGTTATTTGAAAAAGCTACTTTTGACTGGTAGCTCTTAGAGTTAGTTAATCCCCATAGCCTCCACTGTTACTTTGAGTAAGACTTCTAACAGGCAATGATGCAACTGATATGTAGAACTATCAGTGGGATGCTTTTATTTTGTGTGTATTTGAAATCGATCTTACAGCATGACTCACAGGCTTTCCAGGTGTTTAACTGAGTCTAGTCACATAAGTTTTATTCAAGAATGTTGTGGTTTAAGCATTGACTGTGCAATCCTTGCAAGGAACTTAAATTCTGTTAATGGGGACACTTTCAACTCACAATGCCATTACTTTAAATACCCAGTTAACCTGAAAAAGGCAGCTATTTGTAAAATCTTTTTTGAAATTTGCATATTGATGCAAAACCACCAAGATTTCCTATTACTTCTATTAAACCTGGTACAAAAAAGAAAAGAGATGCAGTGGTATGTAGTAACATTGGTATGCACATGCAGATACGCTCCTTCTGTTTCAAGCATTAGACTGTGTGTAGCAGAACATTTAAATATATGTTCTGTACTAGTTAGCTAATAGTATGATCATCTCTAGAACGTCTGCTAATTAGAGAAAACATACTTTACTGATCCTGTTATGTCACGTGCATTCCTAATGTGCATGCCACTTTTCATTTTGCAATCAACAAAATAGACATGCAGTAATTTTGCAACACAACCACAAACTTGGGCACTTCTGTAACCCTCCCACTTCTGTTTTGATTCCTGAAAGGCTTTTACGACTTGCTGATGCTTGTCTCTTGGCATGATCCTAGGTAACAAGTACAAGTTTGGAGGGCGTGGGGTAGATTAAAGCACAAACACCAAGCTCAGCATCACATGGTCATAGGTGGTGGTAAGGGGAAGTAGATGAGTAGTAAGGCTGTGGTAACACAGCTGATTGATGTTGGCCAGCACTTTACTAAATTAAACGGAGCTATTTAACCTTGGAGAAAGATTAAGAGCTCAAATATGAGGCAGACAGTGGCATTTTGGGGGTCATGGGAAAGAGTCAATTGTTAGGGATCAAAATTGTGTGAGAGCAGGACCCAGCTGGAGAAATCTTTTTGACATTTCATTGAAATTTTAATGGATCCAAGTTTAACTAACATTTAATTTCAGCATCATTTCTACTGTACATGGACTTTTCTAAACATTTTCAACAGATTTAATTCACATATCTTTGTATTTCTTCCTCATCAGTGTCCTTCTGAGCTTTCTGGAAAATGAAATAAGAAAAAATCAACTATTACATTTATTTTATATATACCACAACATTGGTAAGTTTCGTGTTGAAATACTTCTAAAAACTTTTATACGTTGAAGAAGAAATTGTCCTGATCATTGGAAACCAATGGCTCTGGGCAGCTCTAATTTTTCAAGGTTTCACTTTAAAAATTATATCAAGACAATCATAGCTTTTGCCTGTAAGATTTATTCAACAGGTACATACTGTAAAATACCTAAATAAATAGGGTGTAGCCTACTGGTTTAAACTGGATTGTCAAAATTTCCATGTATATCATACATACCAAACAATGGAATATGTCTCAAAATACTTTGAATTATAATTTGGTTTAAAGAGTCTGAAAATTTAATTTGGATGTTAATTCTAAGAAAATAAATTTTAATAATTTTCAAAGAAATATACCCCTACTTTGCCCAAGTTTGATTGACACACAGATGAAGAAAAAGACAGTTGATTTTGCTTTTTCAAGTATTTAATAAACTTTTATAACAGTTGCATGTATTTCTAAATTATAGTTACCATAATAACCAATTCCTATTACATTATTTACTTGGGAAAATTCATTCTGTAGTTCTATAAAATATGATCCAGCATGGAAATACTCAATTTTTCAAGACAGTGAGATTTTGCATTAGTCTATCTTCAATCTCATTCTAACATTCCAAAGAGTAAGCAAAGGTTTACTGATATTCTTTAAAATAAGAGTAAAATATTTAGTCACTTATATTATTCTAAAACTAAGTATTTCATATGTACATCGCAGACTATAAAGATCCCACTGAGTTGATCATGCCAGCACTACTCATGTTGTTTAAGATACTTGACTTTGTCAGAGATATTCGTGTGGGACTGGTAGATATTTCAGGAGAACAGACTTATATAGGAATCAGGATGTGAGAGAAGATATTCTAGAGCCTCTCAGATGGCAATAGACACTCCAGTGAAGCAACTTAATCAAAATTTCACCAGATCATAATGGAAGCTTAAACTTCTAGCAGTAGACACAGACATGTTTAATTCAGAGTGTAGTCTTCTTCCTATTCCCAAATTCTACTGTGGTACAACTCTCACTATGGTAGTGAGTTATATCTCTGAGAACCACTAACTTAGGTGTTCTGAGACTCCTCAGGTGAATCCAGATGCATAAGAAATACATGCAACTAAATTGAGCCTCAGTCTACATGAACTGTAACAAGAACCCAGGGAGTCCACTTACACACAGAAGTCAACATTTAGATGTTTGCAGTACATATCTGAACACCACCTAAAAATACCAGAATCAAGAATTCAATCCATATCTCAGTATAAACCTGTCAGCAATATAAACACAGATTATACTTCATTCCGAGAAGTGTTCTTTGCATTGTAGGTAATAAGTAAAACTCACATGAGACCCAATGGGTAAGAATAACAGTAAAATAAAGAAAAACCCTGGTAAAGGGAAGAAAAGCAAAATAAGTTATTTCTTATGTTGTAGTTTAAGTGCTTCAAAGACAAAGAGCATGTATAGCCAGCTTCTCACAACATACTGCCAAGAAATGCTGACTGTACAGCTGGACTGATCCAGATTGACATCAGTGGTAGGAGAGTCCAATTGAAGCTTTCAAGAAACAAGATATTCTTGGCAATAAAACTAAAAATATGACTAGTTATACCAGTTCTGATATAAAGATGGCAGGTGTTCTTCACATTTTCTAAAGGCATTATCTGTTGAAAGCAGTCCAAGTGGTGATGAGTAAAAAGGAGAGCACCTGTTTTTCAGTCATAAACACATACTGCTCAAGAGAGGAGTTCCTGGATAAAGACACATGTGTGCTTCTGTAATGACTGCATGTTAAAGAAATGTCTGGGAAAAGAAAATAAAGAACAATCAGAATTACATGGCTGTATTAAAATGAGAGCTTTTTAATGAGTATATATTAAGAGAATAATTTCTTGTGCCATTTTTACTCAAAAAAAGCTGTTTCTACAAGCCTTTCTTTCCTCAGTCTAGCTGCTCCTCCTACTTTGTTATTCATCAAGGCTTGATTTGTAAGAAGCTATTTTTAAACTAAAAGTCTGTTAATGATAGAATAATGTTATGAGTCATGGAAATTAAGTACTTTGACATTAGAGTGAATATGCTCCTTTGCTGAGCATGGGTCCAACTACATCTGACAAACTTAAACCCTAAAGTAGAAACCCATATAAAAATCAAGTGAAAAGATTACAATTATGTGGACCCTTTATTGCAAAAGTTGTGTAATCTTTTTAATTTTTTTTGCAAAATTTTCTAACAAATATGTGAATCCCATTCAATGTATTGTTGAATACTAAGGCAAATATATACCAAAACATGTAAGCAGTAGCTTAGGTAAAAAAAAAAAAAAATATTGCTCTTCACAGCTGAATTCATGCACAGTGATTATTTTTGCTCTCAAACTTAAGAGTTGACATATGGTGATTAAAGCAAATGTAAAAAATATGTACTGAATTATGCATTGTGTCTTAAAATATTACCTGAATTTCAATAAATAATCATATTAAAAATATAAGAAAAAATATAATTTAAAAGAGTCATACAAAATAGAATTCATTCTTTTATGGTAGAACAAAAAGATGTTTTTAGTACTTGTCATGTTATCAACTTTCAATTAACTTGCCAAGAAAATGACAAAGAGGTAATTTCTGAAACAGCAAAATAAAAATTCACACAACAAATCTTTCTGAAAACTTGTTCTCAGTCTGAAAATGGTCAAATCTATTCTATGTAGTAACACAAGAAAATGACAGTTCATGCATTATACAAATACAGATAGAATGGAAATTATTTTACCCCAGAACAGAAAAAAAATTCCTAGAATAGGATCAGGCAAGTACTGGGTAGAATTAGAAGATAAATAGCTCATTTTGTTTATGCAAAATTCTTTAAAATCTTCTCTTAGAAAAATGAACACAGGTAATAAAAAAATATACTTTAACAGAGCTCTCCTGTTTTACAATTATAGTATTTAGGTCTTTGGCTAATTAAGTATTTCTTATCTCCTTATGACAATATAACATCAAACAAGCACTATGCTATTCTATTAGGGGTTTGGTTTTTGCTTTTGTTTTGGGTTTTTTTAGGAGGTTTTGGTTTGATTTTTTTTGTTTGTTTGTTTGTTTTGGTTTTTTTTTTTGTATTTGATCACTCACATAGAATCAGAATACTTTGAGTTGGAAAGAGTCTTTAAATCTTACCAAGTCCAATCTCCCTACCATGGGTGGGGACATTTTCAGAAGACCAAATTGCTCAAAACCCCATCCAGCCTGGCCTTGAAGACTTCCTGTGATGAGGCATCCACAGCTTCTTTAAGTAACCTGTTCCAGTGCCTCAATAGATCTAATCCAAATCCAGTTTTCAGTTTAAAACCACTACTCTTTGTTTTATAACACTGGAGAAACACATCTCTCCTTCTCATAAGCCCCCTTTAAGTATTGAAAAGCCACGATAAGGCCTCACCAGAGCACATTCTTCTACAAGATGGACAATCCCAACATTCTCAATATCATTTCATAGAAGTGTTTCAGTCCTCTGGTAATTTTTATGCCATCCTTTGGATCCATTCAACAGATCCATGTTTTTCTTGTGCTGGAGATGCCAGAGCTGGACGCTGTATTCCAGGTGACATCTTAAAAGAGTGGAGTAGAACAGGCTCCTTCAGCCTGTTAGGATCCCTCTGCATGACATCTCTTCTTACTGCACCACTCAGTAGAGTGGTATCTGTGAACTTGCTGAGGATGGACACTTGGTCACTAACAAGGATAGTGAACAATATCAGCCCCAACAGGGACTGCTGAAGGACAGTAGATTTTAGTGACTCCATTTGGACATTGAGCTGTGGGCTGCCATTCTTTGGATACACCCATCCAACTAACTTATTTTACATCAAAGAGTCCATTTGAAATATCTGTATCTTTTTAAATTAGAAAAAAGGATATTATGTCAAAAGCCTTGCAGAATTCAAGATACATGGCACCAGTTGTTCTTTCCTTATCCACCAATGCAGTCAGTCCATCATAGAAGGCTACCCAATCAGTCAGGAACAATTTGCCCTTGGTGAAGATACATTGACTGTCTCAGACCCCCTCTGTGTCACCCACAGCATATGCCTGAGCATATCTTGCAGGGATATGTGGAATGTCCCATAATCTTACTGAGCACTAATGTGAGGCTGACTAGTCAGCAGTTCCCAGGATCTTCCTTTTTATCCTTTTTAAAAAAGGTTTTGCTGTTTCCTTTTTCTCCAGTAACTGGGGATTTCACTTGAGTATCATGACTTCTCAAATACAATAGAGAGAAGCTTAGCAACTGCACCTGTCAATCTCCTCAAGACCTGGACATAAGCTCAATAGCTTCACTGAGCCTGTGTGAAGTGCCTTAGGAAGGTATGTATAATGCCACTAGAGTACTTGTTAAAGTAGCTTTATGTGACCAGCTCGACTTGTCTGTCCTGTAAACATGTAAGTAGATGTACTTCTGTTCAGTTAGTAAAGCCAATCAATCCATTACCATTCACCCCTGAATCACACACACATACATATATTTTTTTTTCCAAGGCCTTAATAGGTCTGCTCTGGAATCCAATATTTTCCAAAACCCCTATGAAACTAAATAATTAATTGGTTCATATTTATATATCTTGCCTTCACTGTGACCAGAATCATGACCATATATTGGTTAGAATGGTGTGAATACAATCACCGCACAGAAAACTACTGTTCCACATACTTTGCATTCATTTATTCCTTAGAGCATGAAGGCATACATGTATGAATAAGTAAACCTGTCTAATACAGCTATAGATATTTGTATTAATCATATTAATATTAATTTTATTCCTTTTTAGTTTCATAGCCTCTAGTAACTTGTAGTAATAATTAACACACATTAATTAAAAGGATATAATATTTTGTGGAATGTTTAATTTTTTTTACTTCACAGTTCAATTTATGTCTCTATAATCTTACATGATACTTAAATAGGGAGAGAGAAGTTTTGGATTGCTATACATTAACTTATGCCATCCATTATTCAATATGCTTCCTTAAGGTACTCTTTAATGTTGTGTACTTCTTCATAAATAAGACCACTGTTTTCACACTAATTTCTTTTGCTCTAATAATTTTCTTAAAAAAAAAAAAAAAGACACGCAGATAAAATAAAAATGCTAATATGTTTGAACTAGCTGACTTCAATGAAATCTAGTATTTCAACTGAGGAATCACTACAATTTTATAGGAATTAATCATAATGATACCTTCCTTTTTTTCCTGATATCAATCTTCATTTGTGCTAATACATTTTGACAAAATAATAATTCTACCAGTTCCAGCTCCCAAATAGGTCAAAATGTAGGCCAAAATGTAGGCCAAAATGTGTGCTTGACTCTCATTGTCAGTACTGAGCATCTTCTGCTGTGTTATTCTATTGCTTTGTTTACATCCTCTCAATGTCCTACTCATTCATGTCTGATTTTGAGTGATGTAAACAAAAAATCATGTTATCTATAAACTATTTGTTATCCCCATACGTTAACATTTCCAAATATTGTAATATTTACTTTGTATATTTAATTATAAGCTAGTAATGGACAACTATAGACAGAAGTGTGAAACAAGTAAATTATCAACTGAGTCTGTATATTAATCAATGCATTAGTTCTTTCATTTGAAATTTAACCTTAATTTCCTATGAAAAAGCATTCTACAGTGGAGTGATTACATCAGTGGACAAGGGCTACGGATATCATTTATCTGGACTTCTGTAAAGTCTTTGACACTTTTTCCCACAACATCCTTCTCAATAAATTGGAAAGAGACAGATTTGATGGGTGGACTGTTAGACAGATTTGAAAGTGGTTAGAAGGTCATATCCAGAGGGTAGTGGTCAGCAGCTCAGAATCCTGATGCCCATCAATAAAAAATGGTGTCACTCAGGGTTCTGTATCGGGACTAAATATATCGGGATATAAATGTATTAGAGCAGCCCTACCGAGATGCACTTTGGGATACTGGTAGATGAGAGGCTGAACATGACCCAGCAAGATGTGCTGGGTGCCCAGAAAGACAATTGTTTCCTGGGCAGCAATCATACCAAGGCTTGGCCAGCAGGTCAAAGGAGGGGATTCTGCCCCTGTGTTCTGTTCTTATGAGATCCCACTTTAAGTACTGTGTACAGTTCTGCAGTCCCCAGCTCAAGAAGGATGTTAACCTATTGCAGTGAGCCCATAGGAGGCTCACTAAGATGATTAGAGAAATGGGACATCTCTCCAACGAGGAAAAGAGAAGGCTTTGATGTGACCTTGCAGCCTTTCAGTACCTTCAGGGAGCCTGTAAGAAAGATAGAGACTATTTACAAGACATGTAGTGACAGGATGAGGGGTAATGGCTTCACTGAAAGATGCTAGGTTTAGATTAGATACTAGGAAAATTATTTACTGTGAGGATGGTCAGGTTCTGAAACATTGCCCAGAGCAGTTTGTGAATGCCTCATGCCTGGAAGTGTTCAGAGCAAGGTTGAATGGGATTCTGAGCAACCTGGTCTACTGAAAAGTGTTCCTACCCTTGCCCAGGGGGCTTCAGACTAGATGATCTTTATGATCTCTTCAAACCCAAACCATTTTATGATTTTATGAAATTCATTACCTTCCTTATTCAGAAAAAAAGAAAAAAAAAAAACAAAAAAAACAAAACAACGCGAACAAAAAACANTTTTTTTTGTGTGTGTGTGTGTGTAATGGATTTTTTTTTCTCCCAGAAAATGCATCTAATAGATTACAGAGATAATTATTTTTTTAACATACATTCTTTGCTGGAAAGCCATGTGTTTTCCCAATAATCCTTTACATTTCCACAGTACAGTTGGTGGTACTCTCTGATTTTTTTTCCATTGATGAAGACATCATTCCAAGGCTGTGTATCAGTAGAGCCTTTGACACTGTTGCCACATCCATGCTCTCTTTCCCAGTAGTCATTCTTGCATGTCTGAGACAAAAACTTTCTTCAGTCTTAGCAATGTTTTAACCTATCCTGTATTTTTAATCCAACTTAAACATAAATCTCTATGCAATTTTAAATTCTATTCTGATTATGAAAGGAAATTATTTTTTTTTCTGTGTACACTGTCTTTACCTGTTTTATGATATGTCATAATGCAGAGAAAAAAATTTAAAAGATCACTTCTATTACTTTTGTAGACATGACAAGAAATCTGTCTTTTCTCCTGTGAGTTTAGGAAAAAGGTGGGCTGAGGAATGAACCACCAATATTAATACTCAAACATAAATGGGTGGAGAAGCAGCCTCCCAAGAACTACTAAATTTGGCTCCTTAAAATCTTGACAGCCCACAGTGCAGAGCTTGTTTTACTAGTTTATACTAACCTTACCTTACCTACTCACTCATTATGAAACACATAAAAATGTTAACACTCTCTGCAGTCACCAATTTGGAGAATATAATATACTTTAATTTTATTTAATTTTATCCTCAGTATGAGATCAGTAGGCTACCTTACAATTTATTCTGTGTATTTTTATTGAACTATTTGCAGAAATCTCTTGGTTTGTTCAATCTTAACAAGCAAATTGAAAAATTTTAATTTTTATAATAGTACAGAATCATGTACTTTTCAAATCATTTAAGTGGAATAAATTTACTTAATTTAGACAGGTAGGAATGGACCTACATATTTGATCCTGCAATGTGTGATTAATTACTAGGAAGATATAAAAACTCTGAATTAATTCTCATGTCTCTTTTTAAAATATAGTAGTGATCCCAATGATTTTGTTAAAGCCACATCTAGTCATATTTAATTTTAACTCATAGAGTGAGAAAAAAATACAGGCTTTTTCATTATAATTTTTTTATCTTAAAAGCTTTTAAATAACGTATTTGTACAGTCCTTTGGACTTAAGAAACAACTCCTCGAGGAAACAGAGATTCACATATAGTGTTTTTTCAGAGAGCCACTGGCAAAAAAACAACAAAAATTAGGACTTTCACTGATAAAGATATACCTTATTATATCAAAATGTAAACATAAAAGTGAAAACTACAGGGAAAATAATCAGTCAAGCCCTAATTTCAATATTATAAAGAAACACAATTGCATTTTTATGATTAAAAAATATGTTTAGTGCTTATCTCCATTATGTATAGTCCACCATTTTTTCATGCTTTCCTTACTACTTTGTGGGTTCTCCATTTGGTCAAGTAAATATTTTTGGTACCACTTGCTTAATTTCTAAGTTCTCCAGTGCATCTCAGTGGATCCTTTTTTTAACATACTAGTGTTAAACTAATAAAAAGTACTATAAATAATATAAATGAGGGTTATAAATTACCACTGCAGATGTTCAAGCTATTTATAGTAGAAAAAATATGCAAATGTTCAAGGAAAACTTGATTGGATAGATCAGTATCACCACTGAGGATACTGATTTTATAAGGAAACCAAATAAACATGCACTGAATTATATTTTTATCCAAAGATTTTTGCATAGCTAAAATACTGATATTGATTCAGTTCACCATGGTCAGAGAATACTTTTTTTTTTCCTTAACTGATGTCAATGGTTAAAGAGATGATTTATCTGATTGAGCTGCACCTTTGGAGGGCACCACTTTCAGAACGTGGGGTACTTATTTATGAAGAGTATTATAGAATGTACAGAACACCAAAAAAAAATTATATAGATTTTATTCTTTTGTTTTATTTGTCAGATTTTAAACACTCAGTCTTCTGAGGGTGTTCTGGCATTTCTATGGCAGTTATGAAGACTTCCCCTTCACTCCACCTGATGATACTGAAGAACTTGCTCAGCATAAAAGCTGTTAGGTGAAGAACTGAGTAATCAACCACTTTTTGGCCCTGCAGAAATCTATCCAAGTATGGAAGAAACAGCCCAAGCTAACAGACAAGCCCATCTCCCACAGTTTCCATAGGTTCTATTGTGTATTTGCTGCTTGTGTTTCCTTAAATGTTGAATTTGCACAGCTGCAAGCAGCCAATACCACTAGTGCCTTCTACTTTGTTGCTGCCAGGAATATAGTCTTTATAAACACTGCCTCATTGCAAAAAATAAAACAAAATAAAATAAAATAAAAAAATTCCAAACCGAAACCAACCCCCCCAAAAAATCCCAAAAACCAGGAAATAGAACTCCTTCTCAATAAAAAAAACCTATCAAATCCAAAATCTCACTCAGTTAGAAGATATTATTATTGTTAAGAAAATGTAGCTTAGAATTCAATAGTTATAAAACTAGATTTTTCACTGCTAAAAAAAAAAAAAAAGGTAAGTACAATCAATCAGTTTATTACAGCTTCCAGGAACTGGTTAATAAAATTACATAGTTGAGGTGCTGGATTTTTTCTAAGGTCAGTGCCATATATTAGCAATTAATTTATAACAGAAGGCTTAGCTAGAGTCAAATTTCAACCCAAGAATCAAAATACACAGCAACTGAAACACGGGAAAAAACTTTGAAAATCACTGACATAAACATGGTAGTTAAAAGAAGACCGCAAATTATGAGAAGAAAAAGAAAAATGCTAAATGTTGATGAGAATATTTTACTGTTCCTTGAATTACTTAAACTCTAGTTGTTTCAGTGGCAGTATTTATTTCCTAATGATGTGCACCTGCAATATATTGCTAGCTGCAGATCCATGACTTGGTATGCCAGGTTCATTTCACATCTGTGTCAGGTTTAAGTTAAAGATAAATTGATAAGAAAATTTCAGTCAGGCTCACTGCCAAAGACAGAAGCTTTTAAATAGAATAGAAACCTTATAAAGGGTGGCAAAGGTAGCTTTTATGACTTTACTTGCCTTGTCAGAATCAAGATAAAAGAAAAATCTGGATGTATGATTTGAACTTCATAAGGCTCCTTCCTTGAACCTTCTAAAAATTTGGAAGAACTCATCACTAAATCCAGGCTGAACAAGCAACTGTCATCCTCAAAACAATTTGTCTTTTCTGCCTACCCATTCAAAAATAACAATGAATAAAAATATTAGCATATGGCTTTTAAAAAAGCAAATGAAATCCACTGGAATTAATAATTTATTTCCGTGTAATTTAGATATCCTATACACCTAAGATGGTATTTCAGTATTAATAAAAGTGCTGAGTGAATTGGCAGAGAACTTTATGTAAAGATCTTTCAACTTTTTCCGGTCCCCCACACAGGCCAAGCTGATTGACACAAAAATTCCTTTCTTGAAGGCAGCTGTGTTTGAAGACCAATACCAACACTTCTCTGAAATGAGCCTTTTTTTTGTTGTCGTTGTTGGGGATCGAAATGATATTTTCTAGAGAAAACCTCACTGAATTAATGTTTAACTTAGTATTTTTAACACAGAAACATACAAGGGGCTGGAGACACAGAATATAAGTTTTCTCCTGCTCAACCTAGAATTTCTGCACAGGAGGGTAGAGTTGAAGCATACCTAAACTACAAATAGCCCCGTGGCAAAGCAGAGGATCGATCTGCATTGAAGTATTCTTTAATACTCCAAATAGCCAAAAATCAGCATTGTGTGAACCATGAAAATACCTTAGGCTTTAATGAGGTCTTTGTCTTTACAAATCCATTGAGCAAGTTTGGTAGATACAGCTACACTCTGTGGTATACTCTGTAATGGTAAGTGATTCCTTTTATCCAAGAGTTGTGGTCTCTTGGATGCTAATAAATTTTTCAGTGTTTCTCTGAAATCCTAGGAATTTCTTTGTCTCAGGTGGGCATTTTTAAAAGCAAAATATTATTTCATGGATATTTTATAAGCTGTGTAGAGAAGAAGTGCAGTTGGAAGTGGCAGGAATCAAAAGGTCTCCTAACTATCATAATAGCACCACAAACAGTTTTTTGTAAGTTACCATGGATAAGAAATAAGCAATATAATGAAATGACACTTCTACTAAAAAAATATTAACTAAATATATATTAGTGAAGACTAAAATTAGTTGCTACTTATTCAATTAAGACTCTGAAAAGTGTTTTGTTCTCTGTTTCCCTTCTTTTGATTTCTAATTTTGGGTCCTTAAGAAAGTTTTAGACAGTAGACATATTACAATGAAATAAAAGCTAGTAATTGATTGGTATTTTAGTATATTATCTGATGGCAGGGTTGATTCTCATAAGCCAGTATCAAATACACATAAACCAGGAATCAAACACTGAAAGGGTCACAAAAATAGCTATCAAATATAACTCACTTTCACATTGGCTGCTGGGTGAGGAAGAGAGCAATAGAAAACATTGGGAAAAGTTCCAGATGATTTTAAGATATTATTGAAGTAATAGCCTGAGCAAACATAATTTGATTAGAGCCATTCACCACAGGTTTAAGAGGGGAAACTCATGCTTAAGCAAATTAAAAGGTCTTCAAAGATGTTATTGTCGTGAAGTTCTGAGTGACTTCAAGTGGTGGTAATGGGATATGGCCCTGTTCACCTCTGGGTCATTATTTCAAATTCAGCCAAGGTCAACAGCAACCAGAACTTGTCAGTATCTTATGGCTTAGTGGCCTGTGTGAAATGATCTGAGGATCTCCTTTGTGTTCTTATTGGACACTAATCCACATAAAAGGCACTGTCACAACTGATGCTGCTGTTGTCAGCCTTAACAGTGATGAAGAGGCTGCATGGGCATGCAAGCTGCATGCCTCTCCACACTGAGGAGATCAGCTTTCTAGGTCAGGACTGCTACATGCTGGGAGATACTTCTAACAACAGTGACTTTGCTCTACCTCTAAAGGTATGTGAACAACCTAGAGCAAGCATTACCTTCAAACGAGAATTTAAAAAAACAAATAAACAAACAAAAAAACCCCAACGCCACCAAAAAAACCAAAACACTAAAACAAAACAAAAACAACGCCCCCCAAATCACACAAAACGCCAAATAAACAACAACAACAAAAAAAAGACAAACCAAACAAAAAATAACCCAAAAAACCACAAATAAACAAACAAAAAAGGAAACACAAGAAAAGGAAAACATGAAAACATAAAAAAGACACACAGATAAAATCTTTACTCTTCTTAATTTGAGTATATAAATAATTTCCAAAAATAATTTTGCAGAGGGTTTAGTCTAAGGAGCATCTGTCATCAAGGCATAAAAAACATAGTATGTTTCGTTCAATATATGCAAACAGTTGAAATGTCAGTGCAACCTGTACATATGTGAAATATGTAAAATCCATTTTAAATCTATTGGACAATATAAATTATACATGTATGCATTTGTAGAAAATTGGTAGGAAAATGAGTGAGTTACTTTATTTCAAGTTTTGAAGATACTGATGAAGAATGGCAATCTGAGATGCCAGAAACACAAACCACTGCTGCGAACATGCTTTGTCTAAAGGCTAATGCCTTATATGACTGTACTGGGTACCCCATACTTGTTTTTTTATTCTTTAATTATTCACCCACCAGTTCAGATTAGGACTATGTCTGCACAGTTTTGTCATATTATTCTAAAGAGATCTGAATATCCTATATTTGGATATAAGAGTTCTCCCTAAAAAGTTAAGTGGTCACTTCACTCATCATACCTCCAGACTTCATGCCACACTTCCTTGTCTGCAATGAGAGATTCAGCTTCGACTAAGAAAGAAGTCTCCTCACTATTTCTGCCCACAGGGACTGCCCCCAAACAAAATGTCCTGAATCCCAAATGCTTGTAGGTGCCTTCTGAGGCAGGCGTCAACTTACACATACCACTTGCCATTTAGTATTATACTGAATATTACCTGGCAATAGAAACTTCCTAACATGTGATACTGAAGCACTAAATTTAATCATCCGTACATAATCATGGCAAAAGGAGAAATGTTTTATACATGCAAGAGAAAATTTCATGAAGAGGATGGCTAAAACAGTTTGTGTAGGTTAGAGATTACCTAATGCTGACTGTATGTCAAATGAGATGGATAAAAAATTACTTTGGAATAAAAAGCACTGGANGGAGATGGCTGAACATCTTCCTGCACATGGAAAGCAGTGAATTAAATCCCTGTTTTCCTTGCTTTTCTGTATGGCGTTTGATTCCCCTATTAAACTATTTTTATCTCAACCTGAGTTTTCTAGCTTTACTCTTCCATTAAGTGTCTGAATAATTTAACTGCTACATTACAGGACTAAAACACTCATCTGATATAGAGTTTAAATTAGCTTTTTAAGTCCAAAACACACACGCTAATGATATATTTTTTGAAAAACAATTTACTTATTTTGACTGAATTAATGCATACATGTGAAAGAAAAATTGAAATATCAAAACTGATCTCTACCTTTTAATTTTCTTCACAACTNTGGGAATGGGCAAACAGCTTCATGAGGTTTGGCTTCTGGCTGGACAATGTGCCATTTTATATAAAAGTAAAACATCCATTATTTTAATGGTTTTACCTGAAACCATATAATGCTTCATATTCTGTTATTCTGTTCTCCCATAAATTCAGTACTCCATGTTATAATAAACTTAATAGTTCAATTTTTAACATTGCACCTTATCCCCAATTCCTACTTGTTTATGTATGTTATACATGTGTACCTACAAGTAAGGAAAGATAAAATTCAAAAACCTCAAAAGTTAGTAATTGCTGTATTCTGCAGTGATACAGAAGCCTTGGAAAGGCAATGATTCATCCGCTGCTGACCATAGCATATAAAGGCAAATGTTAAATATCTTTTTGTCATTAAAATTGACATGGTGGTAAATGGAAGAATTTTCTTTTTTGCTATTTATTTATATTTGGCTACATGGTCGATGGAACGTCCGCTGAAAAACAAAGAACCTTTCACTAATGCTTGCTTTTTTGCCTCATTTATCTTACATACTATCAAAAAGAATCAGCTTTCCCTCTGCAAAGAAAGCCTAAATGCTTATCACCCAGATGATATGCATGAAAAAGCTCTGAATTTGTGGGCAAACTCTTATCTGTGGCATGCAGAAACACATGAAATATCAGAAAAGAAATGCATCAACATTAATGTCAGTGAGAAGGGAAGCAGGACCTGTCACTTTGATTAACAGATCACCTGACAGAACTCCTTCCTGTGCATGGAGAACAAATATATAACTCTGGCAACCAGTCAGAGTTGCTGTTTTCTCAAGTCACAGTTATTAATTGCATTGTAATCTTTGTTGCACCTCAGTTTGGTTATCCTACAGCACATAAGACTGAGGGCCAGACTTCTTTGTTTATATTTGCTCTGTATCAAGTATATTAGACCTGTTTCTTCTTAGATGAGAGATTAGCTTTCCAAAACTGTTTATACCACTCCTTTAATGACCCTTTTTGCTAGTATGAGTGATTTTACATAATGGATTTTCCAGAACTATCAAGATAATTTTTTATGTCTGTCTTCTTGTTTTGTGAAATAACTTGGTGTATGCTAATGATAGATTTCTCTTGTCAGGGTGACTGCAAGTCAGGAACTGTACAAGTACCTTAAAAAACATGAAATATCGCTACATTTAAGATGTTATTCTAGTAATTCATATTTGATGCACTTTCCCAGCCATTCCATTCTGAGTGTAGCTCAATAACACCACAAATGGGTAAGAAACAGTAAAATGGCACCATCAGAAACTCATAGTCTCATCCAGTGTCACAGGGACGTAATTGAAACGCAGTCCAAGTGTGTCTTCCTATCTGCTGTTACATACCACTGAATATTCTATCCATCCTGACATCCAGTTTAGTTCAACACAGTCCTTGCTTTCAATAAAAGTTTCCAAGAAACATAGCAAACTATTTAATTCTCGCTGCTATTTTTCAGTTTTACTTCCCCCTCCACTTCCTGCAATCATGGCAGTAAAGAACAGAAAGGATCAAAAGGTACTGGCATCCAAGGATTTCAAATGTGGGACTAGCACTGGTTACCAGCTGCCCAGGGTTTTTTAGGTATGTTCAGGTTTTGGTAAGGAAAGTAACAGGCCACACATGATTTAGCTATCACCCACCGTGGCTATCAAGTTCAATCATTTTCTAACGCATGGCTTTTAGAAGGAATATGAACCAGATTTCTACTCTCCTCATTCAAAATAAAAGCAGATTGCAGTCAGACCCTATGACATTTGGGTATTCCACATTGAGCGCCCAAACTGTTTTCTCTTCTCTGCACTTAAAACTCTGCAGGAAGCCTGTGAAAAAAGTGTCTTTAAGATCATGCAGACAATTACCATAAGTTTAACTAAAAGCATTACATTGCGATTCATAAAGTTTCATGGTAATCTAGTGTTGAAAATATACTGCACAGAATATCTTCTTTGAGATATAATTTCATGGAACACTTTATTTCTGTCCTTTGACTCTCACTGCCCCTCACACATAATTCTGAGATGTGTTTAGCAGCATATAATGACTTGGGGAAAATGCATGTTGCTTTTTGTGTCCTTTCAGGCTATTAATCATTAGTAACCTTGTATTCAGAGTTAGTTCATTAAATATGTATGCCTTTTGGTAATCTGATGCCTAATATATATTACAAACATTGTGCACTAACAGCAATTATATTCTCTCTAATGGGTTTTGTAATTGTAGTACTATGTTGGAGAAGCCTGTGAAGTCTGAAATTCTGAAAGTGTCAGTAAAACAAATAACCCTAAATGATAGCTCAGTAATAAACACTGGGACAAAAGTATTACCTTGAAAAATGATAGGATAGACTGTTTAAGGAACTGAATTATTAAGATTCATCTTTATTTCAATCTCATGAAGAACAAAGTGATGAAGGGGGAAAAGTAAATCAGAAGTACTGTAAAATATCAGGGTTCTATGTCATTATTTAGTTCACATGTCCTCATTGCTCTAAACCAAGACTACTTCAAATTTTGTAACGCTTTTTTCTTTGGGATTTGGTTGGTTTTTTAGTTAGTTTGGTTGGGGTTTGTTTTTGTTTTTGTTTTTTTTTCCCCAGGTGAAATGATCTTTTTGAGAGTTAAGTATCGAGGGCTAGCAGTACCTTCTTGGGGGAGATTGCAACAGATTTCCCACGTTCTATGAATAAAATATACCATGAATATTTGCAGAAAAAAATTAAATAATAGGAAAGCTGACATCTCCAGTGTCTTTAATATATTTTTCTTTTGCTAGTAAACCTGCAAAAATAAGGAAAATATTTTATTACTAACTAAAAAATTATAAAAAATGAAAACCAACTATATTCCTGTATTTATGGAAATTATCCCTCCGTGTTTGAATGAACTTGTATAGGATATGATGAACTGTCAGCAAATATTTGACATGCTTTAGAAAATTTGTCTGGATTATAGCTAGAAGTAGCAAGCTGTGTTGTTTAGGTACATAACAAAGTTTGGCACTGATTATAACCTAATTGAAAAAATATTTATTAAAAATAGGATTATAAGAGTGTTCTTTTTTTCAATTACAAAGGTTTTTCAACATATTTATTTATAACATTCAGAAATATTACCTGTGTAGAGCAAGGTTCCTGAAATTTAAGGTGTGCTGACTCCAGGATTTACAAGCCATTACAAGTGGTGAGTGGCTCTCACCACCAAAAGATACTCTGGCATCTAATATCTTACATTATTGTGGTGTAAGAAAATCTTTAAGGTCCTTGCTAGGCTATGTTAATAAAAATCTGGCCTCAACACATAAAGGAGCACAGAGAAAAAAGGCAGGTAGGGACAAACTAGTAGCCTTCCCTGGCTGCTCCATGCTTAGCATAGGGGAGCCATTAAAGTCTTCTTCATTCACAAAGGAGAGCCACCAGCCTATCAAAATATTCTCCAGACACATAACGGAGTAGAGAGGTCTGACAGCAGATGGAGGCAACGCGATAATCCAACCAGAGACACAAGACCCCAACATCTTCCCTCCTGGAGTTGTCTTTGGGGAGCCTCCAACCCCATGGGCTGAACCACCATCATCTGCAGCAGCTCCCTGGGGCATCTTCTGAACAGAAGTGTGTTACTGCCTACACAAGGATGAGACACATCACTGGATGCATGGTAAAAAATATTTAGGGATAGTGTAATGCTTAATTGGGAGTGTTTAGCAGATGAACAAAACATGGGGTAATTAAGGTGGGTTAGGAAGCCAGGTGTGGTCAAATAGAGAGCTAAGAGAACAGTGCATGAAGACAGGTAGCAGCTAAGGGCACTTTTATGGCCATGTCCTAATGTTTGTGTTGTGCCTATGAGGAACACCTTCTCATCCTCACTCCTGATTCAGCCCAGGGGCATGGAGCTGCTGCAGCCTTGCCTCTCCAGTTGTTCAGTTCAGGAACTCCATTATAGATCTGAGTCCTCAGACCAAGTTTAGTTTTCTTAGAAGAACATAATTTGTAGGAAGGACAAGCTCCCTTCAGCTTGCACGTGGTCATCAGCCCCTGATCCCAATAAAGTGATATTTAATTGTTTGATTGAATAAACTATGAATCCTGAGGAATGAATTTTATATTATTTGGAAGTGTTATTTTTTTTACAAAATATGTGAATATTTATATCAGCATTTACTAAGAGTTGTTCTTGTCCATCAAGAAAGACTCAGTGGAGTTAGAGAAGTTACAGAGAAAGGCAACAAATATATAAGGGAACAGAATACCTACATTTTAAGGAGAATTTGGAAAGGATGGGACACTAATTTGAAAAGGAGAAGGCTAATTAGTAAGATTTCAAAAGACCAAGAAGTTAGTGGGTAAGTTGATACTGAACAGTTATTTGCCAAATCCCATGCTAATAAGCATAGGGGGCTGTCACTGAAGCTAGTACAAGGTAAACATTTTAAAAGTACTTAAAACATGAGGTAATTCAATTCTGGAATTTATTGCTACAGTAATTTGTGGGTGAAAATTATATCATCAGGTTTTAAAGTGGTAGACAAGTTTGCAGATAGCAAGTCCAGAGATAGATACTATAGCAAATGTGTAAAAATATACCTTATAACATTCTTTAATTTAATGACTGTGGATAACAGAATTTACAAAGAAAATAGACTGCTGTAGCCAGGCTTGTATACTAGTTTTAAATGACGTATACTAGTTTTAAATGACGTATACTAGTTTTAAATGACATATCCTATAACACTTCTGAAAGAAGGACTAAATATATGGTCCCACATCAGGAGCATTTCTTGCATTCATGTTTATATGTACTTCCATCAGTTTCAAGGGCCCATTTTCTTAAGTCTTACACACATGAATTTCTGAAATATGTGATTGAAGGTCCACCTGCTGCAGTTTTCCACAGACTTTGTGCTTTTGCAGGCAGTTTATTTAATTTCCACTGTCACACCAGTGTAGTAAAAACAATAACAGGTTTATGGCTTCAGACTGATAAAAACTGCAGAAAGATGAAATGGTAATTAATGAAATATGTTCCAAAAAAAAAAAATTATAGTGACAGCTAATCAACTTAGCATTAACATCATGAATAAAATATCAGAACAGGAAATATTGCTTAAACCCACAATCTTAAAAGATAACATTAAAAGTGTTTTAGGCATTTGTTAGGAAGTACCCAGGTACAGTCAATAGACACTGTATTTTTAGAAGATGCTTTAGCACCAGTCAATAGAAGTATCTGGTTAGGTCTCACTGTTCAGAGAAATCTCGGTTGTTAAGTCAAATAATTTGAGAGAATTCTGTTTCCTCAGAGCACAAAATAAAACACTTTACAGTTCATCATTTCTATAGGAGAGCACTGTCCCTTCAGAAAAGTGAGAACTTATGGTAAACATAAAGGAAAAATTAGAAAGATTGCTCTTCCTTGACCTTGAGCAAAATCATTACTTTGTTTAGAGAGAAATTCCTCCATCAATTTATAAAACTTTTTAACTGGCAAAGATGTTGCTAAGAACTTCTGGAATAAAATTATCTTTTCCTTCATATTGGCTTTGCTCATCCCAAAATAAGTTGAAAAGAGGGCAACGTTCTGATAGCTTGTAATAGGCATGCTGTTTTCTGTGCAGGTATGAAGAAAAAATAATAAATCTATCTGCTATCCTCCCATGAAAATAATACTAGAAAGACAAGTTGTAATGTTACGGACCTGGTGATTCAATATCTACAACACTTTTATCTGAAGATCACTTTCATGTACCCATTTCTCTACAGAGATCTTATTTAAAGAAAATGACAACTGGTGAGATAATTTTAAAATAAATACATTATTAAAACCTCTAAACATTAAAAATTTAGAAAATAATTGTATGCTGTGAGACATTGGTGTGCAAGGCATAATTGTCTTAACTCTCAGCCTGGACAACTCTTCAAAAACTGTAGTGTAGTGTTTCTGATATTATTGTTGGAATATTTATAGCAAAATCATTTAGCTCTTGATATGGAATGTGTCCTCTTGAGCATAAGGCAAGAGTTAAAACTGTAAGGGATACTTTTCATCAGTGTTGATTGCCAATTGTTCCCAATTCAGAGACTGAAATTAAATACATAGATCATTTATGTTGAATGCTCTAGAAATTCTCTCCTAACCTGAGTGCAGCCTGAAAAACTTGGGCATTACTGCCTGCTGTGTGTGCAGAATCTAAATTAAATATTTAAATCCATTGTCTGAATCTGCAGGTGCAAAATGGTGTGCAACTGTCCCAAAAATCACTCAGAAAAATAGATGCCCAGTTTAAATAATCAGAACTAATAACACTGTTACATCTGTAACTTCTGTGATTTCATGATTGCTGTAAAGATGTTTTGAATGCATCTATTTCTATGCAAATTCAGTGTGAATATGTCTGTTTATATGCAAATAAAACAGAATATAAGAAAAGGGATTTTTTTAAAGATGATTCACATCTTAAATGTAACCACTAAAATACACTGTAATATCTTTGTTCTTTTGGTGTAATTGCTATAATTTCTTTGAAAATTTCCGTCCATCTCCAATCGGTGCTGGGCATATTTTAGATAATAGAATCTGTTAACATAAAATTAAGGATAGCATCAGAAGCTTGCAAGCAAAGTTCTTTGCAAAACCATCAAAAATAGTGAAAAATATAGGGTAGAGCTTCAGAGTTACAGGCAAAATTAACATTTCATAGCAAAAAATACAAAGTTAAGAGTCCCAAATTCACTTAACCCTCCCTCCTTAGACATATTCTATATGACTAAGAATACTCATATTCTTCTTTCTTCCTTCTTTCACATGATGTGATTGTTGAGTCTAGTTTTCCTGAAGGAATCTTAAAAACATTAAACTTATAAATTGAATGTTCACTTTGACAGATTAATGATAAGCATATATCCCAGAAACCATAGTTTTGGGTTAATTTTTATGCGCAAAAACTATATCTATATTCTGTGAATTGGGACAGTATTTTACACTACAGATAGCATATTATTCTTAAACAGCTCTAGAATCTCAAGCACTCTTTGAAATAGGTGGTAAAGTTTAATTTATCCTCATGCAAATGTTCCTTTAAAGGAAATTCAGTAATATGATTATCTCCATGCTTAAGTACTTGGTCAGACTGGAGAGTACTTCATGTACAGGAATTTTTTATCCTTCAGAGCAAATCCTGTAATAGTAATATGACTCTGAAAAAGAGAATGAGACTTAAAGGATGTGATTCTTTTCACTTCAGACATTTAGAGGACCTCTAAGCCTAGACACTTTCTATACCAAATTATTCACCTTCAGAGATAAAACCATGCTCTAATTCTTAAAAGGGATGTGTCTGATGGACTGAATTAGTGAGTTTTTGCTCAGAGGCTCAGATGAGGGTCTTGTTAAATCAAATTCTGCATACACCCAAGGGTGGAATGTTTGGTAATATTCAGAGTGAATGCTTTTATGGTGTCTGATTAGAGTTCCATGTCCATTTCCTTTCCTCCAAGCAGAATGTATCTTCAGCAGAGCCTGGCTCCATCTTCATTAGGTAGTTAAAAAGAGAAGAAAGATGTCCTATTCTTTTACTCCACTATGGGTGAATAGAGTCTTAGATAAAATATCAATTTGAATAGATTTATTTATTTATATATATTTAAAGCTGTTATGGCAACCTTATTTTAAGGGGCTGATCCCTCTCTGAAGTACACTCATAGCCTCTTTTATGTCCAACCTATTATACGTGTGAACTTTGAAAGCAAAGTATCTTGCTTTTGGAGGGTAGATCTCTCGTAAAACATATTTACAGGCCTTAGTCTAGTGGTATGTTAATTGTCACACATATATTCAGGAAGAAAGAGAACATACCTGCATGAAGATATTGGATTGTACATTACCAACAGTAGCACTGATTGATCTCTTTCCTAGAAACTGATTTATCTACAGGTTAAACTTGATAGAGAAAGTTAATTGTTTTGATTATAAAATCATAATGCACCAAAATATTGATGAAAATAGATTTACCTTTTGGATGAAGGAGAAAAAAAAATCATTTTAACACAGCTCCCTTTTAAACACAAAATCATGACTCCAAGAATTTCAGCTTCATATTCCTTATTAAGTAAGTATTATGACTTCTTCAATAACTTATTTGCAAACTATGTATCTAATAATTTATCAGCAGGAACTAATGAACTCCCCCACACTGTACCATTTCATTTAGGCTAGAAAAATACACATTAAATTAAAAGTCATCCATACAGTATATATTCAAATCATGAGTGAAAACTTAAACTTGGAGCTGCTATGACACACAAACTCAGTAAATAAATTACTTATTTTAAATACTCTACTGATTATCATAAAGGAGACTGTGAAACACTGAAATTGCCTCTTTCTTCCAATAGTCCATTTACTTTAATGCATTGTCTCAGTGTTATATTGATATAAAGATGTTTGAAAATGGTGCCTGTAATCTACATTTTTGATCTGTTTAAAGAGCTGCTGGCTTCAGCAGAACATTAATGCAAATCTAATGTACCTGCTGGTATGATTAGCTGAATCAAATGATGGCATTTAAGTAACACCTAAATAATCTTAATTAGGATCTTCAGCTCATCTTAGCACTTGGAACTCTACAGATGGATAGTCTTAATTATCAGCCTTTTGATTAGGATAACAGCTCTAATCAAGATGATGTGGTTCTGATAGACAGCATATCAGTAAATTAATGACTGTTGTTAAAAGGAAAACATAAGTGAAAAACAAGAGCTGTCTGCTATCTGGAACCTGGTAAAAGAATAAAGTCTACAGTATGTGAAGAAATTAATGCTTTGTGGGAATAACATAAGTATTCACATTTGGTATGTGTGGAATTGAGCCAATAATAACGCCTACCCCCAGCTTCTCCCCTTCTACCCACCCTAGACTAAATATGGATGTGTTCCCTCTTGCACAGGCACAAATCATAAGTAATGCAAATTAGTTTATAAACATTCCTTCTTGACATCTTGTGATTTTATGAATGTCCGATGGACACAGGGCATATTAACCAAACGTCAGTGAATAGGTTCCAGTATGTAGGCAAAAGTAAGAAAAAGGCTTTTCAGTGTTGTTTGTGGATGTTGTTTGTTTGAAATGGAGGTTATAAATTTAAAAGTATTGCTACATCATTAGAAACACAAAAGCACACATGAAAATGCAACACTTTCTTGCAGCCAACTTACATGGTGAAACATCTGCTTCTGTGGTGTTTCATCATTCACTGCTGGAAAATAAATACAAGTGTTAGACTAATTAGGATACCATGGTGGAATATGATAAAGTGTTTGTTAACATTATCCAGATATTGAAATTATTAGTTAAGTGTTTAAAACACTCTGCATTTCATTCTAATTATTGTGATGGTACATTTTATTTATATATTAATAGGTGTTTGTAGAAGTTATTTTGTATTAGAAAATTAAGGGAACTGATTCATCAGTTGTTTCTAACCAGTCCAGATTGTTATACTGAATAATTTCTTACGTCCTAATGAGAGTGTGACCTATAGGAGAAAGTTGTTTTCAACTTTAAATTAGTATCTTTGTGTTTACTTTTGGATACACTCCAATCTCCTTACTGAAATAAATAAACTTCACCATAGTAAGGGATAGAAAAGATAGTAAAGGAGAAAGGAAAAAAAAAAAAAAAAAAAAAAAAAAAAAAAAAAAAAAAAAAACAAAAAAAAAAAAAAAAAAAAAAAAAAAAAAACAAAAACAAACAAACAAACAAAAAAACAAAAAAAAAAAAAACCCAAACCAAACCAAATCAAGACACATCCTAAACCACGCAAAACCAACTGAACTTGAAGAGAAATAATTTAATGAATGTAGAAGGTAGTATCTGGAATGAAAACCAGGTATGTTTTGGAGGAAGGAATAAGCAGGATGAGAAAAATAGCTGACACTTCAAATAACAAACAGTGTAAGAGTAGCTTATGTACACCATCTTGTCAATGAGCTCTTTCAATATTCAAAGAATTTTGGGAGAGAAGGTCTAAGGATTTTCACTTTTACATTTTATTTCCAGGGAACCCTGGCAAATCCATGCTACTCCTATAAACACCTAATGTGGAAACGAGATGATATATAGAGAATAATTGATTTTCTATGATTAAACTAACCCTGCATACCATGAGAGTTAATAGGTTTATCTGATTAGGACTGTCTATAAGAGACTGTCTATAAGATGCAATGACCTGAGAAATGTTGCTTTTGGACAAATGAAGAGGGAAATTTTCAGGGCAAGTGGCAGTCATAAATGCTTTTGAGAGGTAAAAAAAAAAGAAATTTGAAATATTGGTGTTAGATGGCACTCTTCACAAAATCATCTTTGGGGGAAATATTAATGAAGACTCAGCACTTTCCTGATTATATGACCTGACAATCAGTCAAGTCACACACTGCAAGACCTCCCTTTCAAAGTGGAGGAGAGCAATGAGACTCAGAGAGTGTTAATACAAGTGATGCAGGATTTCCATTTTAAATTTGCAATCACTTGATTGATTTATATGAAGTACCAGGTCAAAGAGTGCAATACAAACAGTATTCGTGTTATAAACTATATTTGGTTAAGATAAATCTTCTCAAAAAATATTATGGTTTCTGTATTTTCGTGCAGCTCTCAATTCTCCTCAAAACCTCTTCCTGACTTATTTACAGATATTAGAGATAAATAATCTAAAAAGTTTTAGGGTTTAAATTCTCTAATTATACTCTCAAGTGGGATATAATCGAAGATATATCTTGAAGTTCTAATACATTTAAACAGAAGGCAATTTGTAACAAATTTAGAGGAATATGAATGTTAAAAAAAGTTGCAAATAATGCCAGATTTTGAGCCTCAATATACTTATGATTTTAGTACAAGTAAAGTATGCTTACTCTCTGCCTGTCTTCCATTTTATATGTGCTACTAATTTTGGCTTGCTTCATATTTTTTTGCACTTCTGATACAAATTTTAGTCTTAAATGTTTACAAAAAGGAGAATAGAGAGAAGACAAAATATGTTTATAATAAAATATTTCTTCATTTCTTATGTGTATACTTTTAAATATATCAGTCTTTTATATATATGTCAAGTCTAAAAAAGTATGTTACTTTTTCTGCCTGTCCCCAAATCCATCATGAATTATATGTTTCAAAGAAATAAGATTCAGAATCAAACAATACATAAAAGGTGATACCTTGATAATCCTTCATCCATCCATCCTCACTAGCCTAGTAAAGCCTACATTTACAAAGGTAATATATGTTGAATAGAATAAGCACAAATATGTACCTTATTAAATCAGGCATTTAATATAATCTAAAATGTACTTATTTTATACGACCTGCAATCTATCTGTTTAAATTAATTAATATTTAATAAACACTTGCACAGTGCCTGCTCTAATGTCAGTTAAATGCTGATTTGCAAGTAAATAAATGTTACCAATTTATATTTATAAAATTGGGCCCTGATCCTGCAAGTGGAACCACACTGATGGATTATAGTCCCACACTGTCCCCAGTAGGACACTCTGGAAAACACAGGACATCTCACAAAAATCCAAAGAAAACAACAACAACAACAACAAAATATCCAGTATATTTTTGTTTGAGAGGTTTTGTCTGTTTTTTTTGAGACCTTTCATAAACTCCATTACCTGTCATGTGGTGTCCAACACCCTGTGAAGGAAAGCAGAAATACTATAGGCTAAATCCACACGGAACGTGAGCTGTTGACCTGCTGACAGCTCTGTCAGGGCACACAGGTACACAGCACGTGTGGCCCTGCTCTCAGATGTCACTTACACTGCATGTGTTTCCACCCACCATTCAGTGTTTGCATTCACAACCAGCCTTGTATGCCTTTGCTGACTCTTTAGAAGGCTGCTTTCTCTTCATCTTTGGTGTTATTTCGTTAACTTAAAGGCATTAATCTTTAGTGTGTTTTAAATTGTATCTTTTAACTAATGATATTTTTTTATACTGAAAGCCTGAAATGGGGACAGGCTTGGGAGGATAGGGAAGAAGAAAAAGAAAGGGCATGACATAAAAATGACATTTGATATTGAAATTGCTCATAATTTACCATGGTAGTAATTGGCCTCTATCTATGACTTTTCCATTTAAAATTATGTGCTTCCCTGAAGTAGATTGTGGCTACCAATTAAGCACAACAATGACATTTCCAGCTGAGATCCAGATCAGTGTCATTACTGAGTGATGTCTTAAAATTCACTCCCCTCAAAAAAGTCTAAAGCCATTCAACATTTTAAGAGATGAGTTTTCTAAGGTTTTTTTTTTTCATTTTTTTCTCACTTACCTACACTTTTGCTTGTTGCTGATATAATTTATCTGATTCAAAATATTTATGTCAGAAAGTTAAACCCATGAAATGTTAATGGCACATGATGTTAACAAGAATGTGGGAATTAACCACTCTCAGAAGTTGTGGAAATAATTTCTTCCTTGTCTTTACTTTAGAAGACTATAGTATTTTCATTTATTTTCCATTCAGGTTTTTACCACAGAATTGGATAATTAAGTACCAATTTAAGACATATTAAGCAGGGGAAATTAAACTGAGTTTAGCATGCAAGATGTGAAAATATTTCTAAAATATATTTGGAAAATAGTAATGGCACTTGATTTCTTGGATTAGATATTTTATGTGGACAATATATGCTGAAATGATGCCTAAACAGTAGGCAGATAATTATATAATTATCCTTTTTTTTATTATTATTGACATATTTGATAATATCTCTGAATATAGAGTAAATATACTGTGGCTGAAATGTTTCAGAAGTTTACCTATACATTCAGTACATTTGGTAGCTACTGCTAGATACTGTCAAGTAGGTTACATTTGAAATATACTTCACTAAATTTTAGAAGTATTTTGATCACATTACTGTAAGCACAAAAATATATATCTGAAGATACAGAAAAATCTCATGATGGCTAAATCTCATACAGCTTCTTTTGCTCCACTGCTTATCTGACTTGTACTACTTTTTTTTTTTTTTTTTTTTTTTTTTTTTTTTTTTTTTTTTTTTTTTTTTTTCTGAAAGAAAGGGTCAAAAGCCTGAAGTGTGACAATATTAAACATATTCAATAGTACATACCAGGCCTTTCTTTCAATGTAGTTCTGGTGCAGCAATGAGAAAGGCTTGGAGTGGTATTTAGTGTGAGACACCTGAAGTCACACATAGGCACCCACCTTGATCCCCAGCCATTCCTTTTCCCCAGCTTGTATTTCACATCAAGGAGGAAAAGTAGATGTCTCTCCTGTTTCGTATAGAAATTCTTCACAGTCCCACTGTTAACTAAGATTGACTGAGGACAGATCTGAACTATTCATGTGAAATCACAAACAATTGTCCAAACCAAAAAGATATTGCATTGCTAAAGCTACATAATGTGCCATATAATAATATATTCTGTTAATCTCATAATAATAACTACAATAACAGAAATAATGTTAAAATAATAGTCATGGTTATTACAATAAGTAACAGCTCTAAGCATGATACTCTATTGACTGATGTAACTTTAGACAACAATTAAAATGTGCATCTGGCCAAAAGCAAAATTGTGTTTCAAGGGAGGAGGGTGGTGTGCTTAGGGGTGGGTGTGTATAATCATGCCTTTTATTTTCTTTGTATTGCAGCCTAATCCTAAATTATATTTTGCATCCGTATGCATTATTAGCACACACACAAACACACATATATCTATATAAATAAATACATAGGATATATACGGACACACACAAACACATTCCACTTACCTACTTAACTATTAAACAAGACACTCTGCACCAGATTCCAAATAGTCAAATCATCACAAATGGTTAAATATCCTGTAATATGCATTAATTTTCTTATCTGGTGCATTAGTTTTCTTTTCTTATCAGACATAATAGAAAACAAGAAAACATGCCTGTTTTGTGCATGATGGAAAAAAAAGTTGAAGTTCATTCAACTAGGCTGTTCTAAACTCTCTTTGAATGGATGAAACAGCTCAAAAATTTCTAATGGCAGTTTTACTAAACCCCAAATTTATTTTTTTTTGTGAAACTGAATTTGTTGGCTTCAATGTATTAACATTTTCAATTAAAAATCAATCAAGTAACCAGAAAAAGAATCAACCTTGTGTTCTTAAAAACTGTTGTTGCAATATAAAGATTTTGGTACCTTTAAGAGGAAGATTCCTTGGCAGTGTCTAATAATGAGTCAAACTGCTCATCTGAAACTAATTAAAGGTTACCTATTTCAATGTAGTTAGAATAATGAGGATGGACACAACTGATATTGACTTTCATAATTTTCTGTCCATTTGTGAACTGCTGACCATATTTATATCCTTTAAATTAAAAAGTATGAACATTTTTGAAAAAAAATTCTAGAAAATAAGTTGATAATAGTTGAACATTGAATTACATTTCCAAATTTTTAGCCCATACAGATTAAGCTATTTCTAAATGCATACTTAAACCAGAAAAAAAAAAAAAACAAAAAAAAAAAACAAAAAAACCCAAAAAACCCAAACAAACAAACAAACAAAAAAAAACCCAACAAAGCCCACCAACATTATTTACTTGCCAGAGGATTTCTCTTCCATGCTCTATATTTAGTTAAAGTACTCCAAGTGTTCTTATTAATTTCAGGAAAAACTGATTCTGAACTTCAAATATTGGAAAATTAATCTTGGGCAAACAAGGCTTGACACTAATTGGTTACAATGCTTATGATAACAAACTGTTAACAGAGGAGACAGAGTGTCAATCGTCAACCAGTCAGTTGTATCAACAACTATATGCTTATTTAATCAAGTTGTAGAAGGTAATCTTAGCAGGGTTCAAGTTTATTTTGTTTCCTTAGGTTTTGGGGGGGATAGAGGCAATGAAGGAAGGTGGAGAGGGGCATATGTAACAGGACGTATTTGATGAAAAAAACAGATTTTAATAAAATTACATACTAAAGATTTAACTGACATAGACTGGAAGTGTGCAAATAGGATCAGAAATGAATATACATGATCAACATATGCAACTTCTGAATTTTGACGGAATCATACTGAGACTACAAAATGAGTGAGACATTTCCCACTTTGGTTTTACTATATTTTAGCTATTGCCAAAAAACTCATCTGGAATAAATATTTTTTGGTAAATTAATAATATTTCAGTCTTGTTTAAAATTCTTCAAAGCTGATTTTACCTCACATGGATTGTAGATACAGCTAGATAATATTTGTGTTCATGACATTGAGAAAAGAGTTATAAACCAAAACTAGTGACTGGTTGCCTGCTTTGGTTTGGGGGTTTTGTTGGTAGTTGTTTACTTGTTTGATTTTGCTATAAGGTCTGAATAAGGCAAACTTAGAGATCAAAACGTTATTTTCTCTGTTGAAATAAGGAAAAAAAAAATTGCTTACTTTCTTGCACTTTGTTTTGTTTTCTGTAAGATACAGCTTGAAAACCAGGCACACCACTTAAAGGTAGTCTGAAATGCCCAGGCCCATTACTTTGGGACTTATTTTTAAGGCACATTTAAGACTTATAATAAGGCAAAAAATGCAAGTAGAAGAGGTAAAATAAACAAAATATGTGAAAAAACCTTCAGATGAAAAAGTCTATCTTAAAGATAATGTAACAGGCAAATTTTACTTTATACAGAAAAAAAAAATCTTCTGATTTAAGGAAATTGCTTTTCTGATAGCTGAAGTGGCACAGTGATAATAAGGTTCTTTTGAACATAAGTGCTGTGACAAAAAATTGATGTTTTCAGTAGAAATTGTTAGTTTGATATAAAGTTTTAAGATAGGAGACAGATTTATTAATGTTTTGTGTATTCACGATCAAGATTGTAAACAGTTAAATGTTTTGAAAGTATGTGAATACAAGATGTCTTGGTTTGGAAAGACAGGTATCTGCCAGGGAAACTGGGGTTTCCCTTAGAATGGAAAATGTANCAGGGAGGATGTGATGCATCTCACAACAGGATGATGGAATGCCAGGGTATAGACTGGGGAGGTGTTAATGGCCCATTATCAGAAGGCATCTGGCCTCTCCTCCCTTGAGTTACAAGAGATAAAGAAAAACATCTCCTCAACTGCTTTTAACAGATGAAAATAGAATATACACCCCTGGCTCCACAACCCAAGGGTAGAAAAAAAAATTATCAGAGTTGGGAAAAGAAAGGTTTACAAATTTATCCTTGACCTATCCAATCTCTATCCTGAAAAGAATCATATCTATTTATGTGTTTAGATCTGCAAATGCAATTTGGAAGATATCTTTAATGACGACAATGGTAGCACTACTGGTGGTTGACATCACTGCATCCTTAACCTAGGGTAATATATTATTAGAATATTTTAGAACACCACTATATGAAATAGTATCAATACTTCTATATCATATTTTGAGAGAAATAAAAGAATTCCATTATTTTCTTGAAAATATATATAGTCAATGCAGTTCTTTAATCCCTGAGACCTAATTTAGTATTTACTAATAGAAAAAGATATCATTTCAGTTTTTGTCCTTACAAAAGAGCTACATTGGTCTTCTATTAAATTTATAAACCTAATTTAAAATTAGCTCTTTTCATACTGATAGTTTCATTCAGTTAAAAAGTTAACTAAATTGATTCAATTTATTTTGTTAAAATTATTCATGACCAAAAACTGAAACCCACTGTGCAATTCACCGACATCTTCTTATGTCTATACCTGGTTTAAATACTCCTCACTTGCTCATTCTCACTGTATCAACATCCATCTACTAATTCAGATTACAGCTATTCTGTGCAGGCAGGAGTTTTATAAGAGTGACAGATGCATACACTTAAATGCAATTTATGAGAATAATGTTTCGTATCTCTAGTCTGTATTCAATTGCCTTCTCAAGTTGGCTGTTCCAAACAAAGGAGATTAACTTCACAATGGAAAGAAAATGGTTAGAGAAAGAAATCTTAGTGGTCCATAGGGAAAGGAGGATCACTGTTAAAGATAACACAATTGTTTTTGAGACAAATAACTTTGGAGTTCTTTAATACTCCCTGAAATATGTCTTTAACCTTTTCCTAGTACTCTATTACCCAGTCAGTCTGACTACAGTTATTTCATACATGAAATGGATGAAGAATGCCTGAGTCAGGTATCCTTCAGAAAGCAGTATATAATCAGGATCACCGCTGTCAATTTGTGTTGGCTTTTTGAAAGGAAATATCATGGGCTTCCTATCTGCCTCAGTTCTGAATACCTCTAACATCGTATCCCTTTATTAGCATATTCAAATAGAACTTTTATCATGTAGTAATTCCATTTCAATCCAGCCCAGAATTTCTAAAGATATTAGCTGGTATTAAGTGGTATTGTCAACTGTTCACTGAATGTCGGCATTAAGTTATGTGAGTAGGCTTCTGTACCAAATAAAACATTTCCTCACATTCAATCTGAAGGAAAGAAGCAAAGGAAAGCAAAAACTATAACTCCAAAGATCCTTTGCTTTCTGGTTAGTCTAGTTAAATGACTGAGGATGATATTGCAAAGGCAACTGAAGTGATTAAAACTGTATGGGAGTTGTTTGAATGATATTTAGTCTGCTGAGGCAGCTCATAAAGTTCAACTTGTGACATGATTCAATGTGTCTGATTTTACATAAAAAAAATTACAAAGCACTCACACAATATTTTGCCTGCAGAAAATGTGCAGGTAGTTGAAGCAACTTCAGCTGACATTATGGGAGCTTTACAAGGTTTTCTCTCTGTAACCAGTGGGATGAGTGCTCACAGATATGCATAGTAGGGTCTCCTTTACCATAGTCAGGATAAGGTCTTTTCCATCTCTCCTTTATTAGTAGTTTTGATTTCATGGAATCAAAAGGAAGGAATTTTCCATGGTTTACACTGAAATTGAGAGAAATAAGTATTAAATTTGAACTCTCAAGTCACAAATTTTTCATAAACAAAAATTTTTTGAGACATTATTCACTGTCTAGTTTCAATAGGAAATTTAAAATATTCACACTACCCTCTACTGCCCCATCCATTTGCCACTTTTAACAAATATAAATCATGTCCCTATAGTGGGATCAGGGGGATGTTTGTCAAAGTTTTTTCTCTCTAACAATATATACAGACTACCACACAGACATCATTGTCCAATGCTTAATCATCTTAGATCCATTTTGGGATACCTTGTTACTGATTGTGTAATGCCTGCTATATTACTTTGATTGTAGATAAAGTTCCCACATGGGATACTCGTGAGGTATCTCAGCTAAGAAGCTAAAAAAAAAAAAAAAATTAGGAATCACCATGAACTCAACTTGATCAACTTGTGGAAAGTGCCTTGGGAATATATTCCTCCATCCCCTTTTGCACATAGACCCATAGACCTATATTTAGCTGACAAAACACCCGTCAAGGAGTTTTAGGCACATTCCCATGTCCTATTCGCTAGACTAAACTGTCTGTCATAGCTGTAGCTGACAGTTTAAAGAGGGGTGTATGAGACATGTGGAAACTACTGCAGTATAAAAAATGAGAAAGAGTGCTGCCAAAGAGAGTAGGAACAGTGATCACAGCACTAATGAAGCACTAAAATATACCCTGAACAAGCTTGTTTATATTGCTTAACTAACGAGACATTTATTTCTTCAGGATCCAATTTTAAGATATTAGTTAATTTTTTGTTTATAAATGCTTGTGTTAGTAAATAAATGTCATTTTTCCTTTTTACATGTTTTGTCAAAAATTATTAAAAGATTGTAGATTTACAATCCATGAGCTCAATTTTTAAAAAATTATGTGTAAAACTCAAGTATGGTTGGGAAAAAAAAAAAGTGTCTGTCTAAATTCACAATGACTATTACTTACAATAATGTTATTTCCAAGGTGAAAATGACTTTTAATTTATTTATTACAGAAAAATACTCTCTGTATCTGGTAAATTTTGCTATTTATGTCCATAACAGCATTTTGCAGATACTGCACAAATGTTGTTTTGCTCATAAAATAAAATTTTTGGCTTAACATATCAGCAGGGGAAAGTAGGAAAGTGAGCATAATGTAAACCATCATATTTTACTATATTTTACTGTATTTTACTATATTTTACTATATTTATATAAGTAGGAAGTCCAGAAGAACATTTCTCCTTGTTGGCTCCTCTATCACTTGTGAAACCTCCTGGATATTTGTGCCCTGCTGTGTTGTCCTTCCTGCAGATAATGGGGTTGTTGCGGTCCCCAAAAGGAGACAGGCCTGGAAATGTGAGGTTTCTTCTGCTTGTCTGAAGAAGGTGTCATTTAATTCTACATGATCAGAAGTGTATGGCAGTGTCACATGTACTGATTAACCTACTAATCCTGATCTCAGCCAGCTAGAAGCTCATCCCTAGACATAGCTTTAGGCAATACTGCTGCAACTTCCATTTCTCAATTTTCTGTGTCTCCCCAATCACTTTAAATTCAGTTTAAAGTTGCTTAAAATAATGAATTTAATGGTTACACTTTTCCTACTGATCTCTAAAACACAGTAATTAACATTTCTCCCCAGGAAAAAAAAATCTTTTCCTCTAATCTACATAATGTGAGCACCCTATATATAAAAATTCAATTTAAGAATACCATATTTCCTACAGATCATGAGAAAATTAATTAATTGAAGATGATGATTAAATGAATTACATCAATTAAAATATAACTCTAATATAAATATCTGTATGAATTTTGCAACAAGATAATGTAATTTCTAATTTTTGTCAAAAGATGGTATTGAGTTAAAATGCATAGCTATAAAAGCCAAACTGAAACAAATATATCATTACTAAATAAAAGTATTCCAATCCTTTTGTCTTTCATCTGCCAAATTACTTCTTCTGAACTTTATACATGCTTCTATTTATTGCTGGGTTTGTGCTTGTTTTCATTTCTTTTTTTGGGAGGGTTTGATTTTGGTTGTTTTTTTTTCCCTCCAAGTACTTTTATAATAATCCAGGTGGAACTGTATCATTTTATCATTCTTTATACAGTGTACTCTGTGATTTGTATTCGTTTGTGCTTGTTTTCCATATATTGTATTTTTCTAAGAGCAAGGAGTTACCTTACTATTCTTCCTTTCCAATTACAAAAATATTTTGCATCTCATCGAGTAATTTAAAACGAAAAATGAAATGTCTCATGTTCAGGCCCTGGCAACAGCAATACATTTGAAGTAAGATAGCCTTTCCTATGATACAGCATCATTTTGGGGGAAAGCAGAGCCAAGATGCATCTACTGACATCATCTATATCTTTCAAGTCAGATAATGTTTCTGAATAATCATGCAACCACTTCAGACTCTTTCTATTTGCCATTTTATATTGTTCTAAAGAGATCATAATCCATAATAATATTGAATATAAATTATATGTGTTACTCTAAAGATACCTTATCATTTCCTCTCCTGCCAAATGCAGCTCTTAAACTGCTACAAAATCATCTAGTACATAGAGCAGAAGGTAATAACAGCTTCAGTGAGTAACTTCTTTATTTTCTGGGATGCCTTATAACCTAGAAGGCATTCATAGTTAAAAATGCCTTAAATGCATCCAAAAACATTGTACTTAAACAATTAAAAGCGAAAAAAAAAAAAAGTCTTAGAATACTTCTTTCATCTGGATATTCTAATGGTGATTTTCTCTCATTACTCAATAAGAGTAATTCAGTCAATCTTGTGAATCTTGCCCTTTTTGGTAATACAGAAATATAAAATTAAAAAGGTTTTTTTGTTGTTTTTTGTTTGTTTTGGGTGTTTTGTTTGTTTGTTTTATGGTTTTTTGTTTTGTTTTGTTGGGGGTTTTTTGGTTTTTTGTTTGTTTGTCTCGATTTTTTTGGGTTTTTTTGTTTGAGTGTTTTTGTGGGTTTTTGGGGTTTTTGTTTGTTTGTTTTTTTAATCTGAGATAATATAATGTGTTGAATTTTTTTTTCCCAAGCTATAGGAGCTTGTAGCTTTATATCTTTACTAGATTTAAATTTCTTACATAAGAAACTTTCTTTTAGAATATTTTTCACCATACTATTAACGCCAGTGGCAATGCACAGAAACAGTAGTTAAACCAAGAACTGGTAGGACTTTCTGCAAAAAAATAAAGCACACACGCATAAAATTCAATGAAAGTTAGCTTACTCTGCTTTTCACAGCTCTTTTTTTGGGAGGAACAGGGGACCTGACTAAGCTGAATCCTGTCTCTTTGACTACTTGCTGTATGCAGTATCAAAATATCCAGTCTCTGCAATAAGAACCTTATAAGGAGATCAGAAATGCAAAGGATCAAGGGAAAACCACAGGTGATCTATGACTTGTCAAAAAAAACATGCAGGAAGCCGTTGTCAAAACCCACAACAGAACTGAAATTTCCTGGCTTCTGATCTGCTGCCCCATTCATTAAATGACAATGTTTTCCATTTGATGTTGAGTCCATTTCTCAGCAAGCAAAATTATGTACTTAGTAACTCTCCATAATAACTTTTAGGATACTGTAATACCTTTTAGGATGAAACTTTCTCTACAAGTGAAGTCACACATTATCTGAACTACCCATCCAGTGGCCTGTTTCAGACTATGCTGGTGTTGTCAAAGTGATTCTTTCTCACTTTTTAAGCTTTTTATTTTTAGGATAGAAAAGGCTGTTGAAGTGTAAAAAGTATTTTATTACTTTTATTGAATTTATTGTGAGTAATGGCACATATTTTGAATAACTAATGCTGCCTTATGTCCCACAAACTACTTTTGGAAACTGAAATAATAAATCTCATAAATTGTGTATTAAAATAATAAACTACACATTTGTAAGACATCCTCATTTATTTCTATAAAAACATATTTAAAAACAAGGGGCTGTTTGCCAAGGAATCAATCAGGTAAGTCCATATGTTATTTCTCTATTGCTCTGCATCATTTTAAAATAGGATCAAACCCAAAAAAGATAAAACCTTTTACTTTAATATGCTTTAAATTATTTTCTTTCATCTTGCACTGTCTGTAACAAACAGGCGTGTAAACTCTGCCTGGCTCATTCTGATGTTATTATTTGGTCAAATCTCAGTCCTCTTTTTTGGTTATAAGTAGTTTGTACATGATTTTGTACATGCTATACAACTAACAATTTAAAACAATTTAAAATAGAACTTAAAAACAGTTTGTCATACTTAATATCAGGCAGAGACTAAGAGAACATTGACCCCTCAAGTGACATAAACATCTTTTGAAATTCATGTGCATTGTACAAAAGCAAAACCTTAATGGAGAAATTTTAGCTTAACACAAGTTCTTCAGAGGTGTTAACGACTGCTCTTTGTGTCTGCTTTCTCAAACTCTGGGTTTTACCAGCCATTGCATTTATGAGACATGGCCAATATTGGGTTGATAAGTTGCCTTCAGGTCCTTTTCTAGAAATGTATAGGCAATTTGAATCAAAAATTTCAGAAGAGTTTAGAACACTTAGAAAGCTACATGTGACCTACACCACAGCAACATGGATTCGTTTCCTACTAGCCAGATAACTTAATTCTTAACCCAGACTTAAAAAGACTTTACGGATCAATGAGAATCTGCTTTTACTGTGAAAAGCAGTAAAATATTTTCTGCTTCAGTTTAACAGTTTTGCTTTTAAATAAGACTTTTACAGCTCAAATGAGCTCAAGCTTTCAGCTGCGGCGTTCTTTGCGTTTCTTCACAACACCTCTTAACTGCAAATGACATGCAGCGCTAAGAATTTCGAACTCCCTAGACCACTGAAAAATCAAAAAAACTTGATGCTCTATATTACAGGAAATCAATTTTGTTTTGCTTCTCACTTTATCATCTGGCAGAAATTTTATTAGTTGGGGCTTTTTAATGAACTTGTTACTTAGTTTTTGAGATCAGATGCAGGCTTTTATGAATTTTGAATTATGAAAGAATCTACCACTAGCTGTTTCAAAAAATTAAAAATTGTTTATGTTTCTATATGCTTTAAAAATGTTAAATATCTTAGAGAAACTATGACAATACTACCAAAAAATAATTCTATTTATAGGGAAGAAATATAAAATCTAGCAGATCAAAACATTAGATTATTTTTTGGATGTTTTGTTTAAGTTCTGACTTTTTTTCAAAGGTAAACGTCAATTGTCATGGGAGCTATAAGACTCAAAGAGAAGCCTCTTGTTTCTGGCAATGGGATTTCAAATAATTTGTTCCTGAGCTTTAACATTACTGTTAAAGCTCAAACTCGAAATTTCAGCATATGAATGTAGTAGACCTTTATAAGGTAGTCACCGAATAAAGTTGTTGCCAGTCATGAGTAGCAACATATTTGAGATGCACTTTGATGAAAAGCAGAGGTAGCAAACCATTCACAGATAAATCTTGAAATATTTTCAGTTTCCATCCCTTTTCATATACTATAATAGTAATAGACTTTGTTTTGTTTTGTTTTCTTGTTCATAAGCAGCAGTTTTAAAGGATCATATTTCAGTGCATTGGAATTTGAGTTAATAAGCTGTTAGAACTGTCCTGGGTCATACCAATGGTCCCTCTACTCGAGAGTTATGCTTGTAAGAGTGGTCAGCAACAGTTTCTTAGTGATATGACAGGGTAAATATACAAGGTTCATTTCTTTAAAAAGTCCTGTCAGCTTTCACAAAGCAGATGGAGAGTTGGAGCTAAGGAAATATATTTTATTTCAAGTTTTGAATTAATTCCTTTTGCTTCTTGAAAGAAAATGTCTGAGTGTTGACATATCAGCATCACTGTTTAAAAGGTGTATTTCAAAGCTTGTATTTGGCTATACATGATGATAATTATACTGCTGTATAGTTTTACTAACTGGTTATTTATTTATCCAATCAGGTGATATAAGCTATTTTGTTTGACTTTTTTTGACCAGTCAAAAACACTAGAAGCAACATATCCTTTGGATAATTAAATCCAATCTCTTAAGAATGTAAATGACTATTAGCTGAATTAATTTGCATAATGAATACGTTTAAGAAAGTTGTGATAATTAGGCTGTAGAAAAAATAACCCAGCCAAATTCATTGAATAAATTATTCATTGTTGGTTTTGTCTTTTAATTATTCATTCATCTCTGAATGTAACAAGTAACAATCCTCATGTTCAGCAGCTAAATTTGTGGTAGAAAAACCAATGAAACTCATGTTTCACTTCCATGCAGCGTTGTTCCAGCAATTAATTGTTAGGCTGTTAATTTCTGCTCTGGTAACTTATTTTATGAATAGCTTTTCCTTTGGTAGACAAGAGTTCATCCGTTTTATTTAAAACTTCTTGATATTTCTAGCTGAATTTTAGTCTTGTTTCTGCTTGGAAAATAATATACACAAAGGATCCACTTGGCTTTTTTACTGAGTCTAGCTACTCTCTGTGAGAAACACGTCAGCGTTGTTATTTAGGCTGTAATTGGGTGATTTCCTCTACTTATATTATTAAGAAAAACTCTTACAATGTTATGAGACTTTTACCTTTAGAAGTTTAGTTCATGTTTTATTATGTGTCTATGACATTGTCTGTATTTTTTTTCACATTTACTGCAAAACATTGTGAATAGGAAGAAATAGAAGCAAAATTCCTTAGCCTTTATGTGGAGTCCAGATTCCGTATCCACTACTTATTATTCCTTGTGAGCACTACATTTTTTTCAAAAATTTTCACAAGTGTTTCCTTTTACTAATAACTGTTTATAAGATGATTGCATTAAAGCTAGTGGCTAAGCAAAAGATGGCCATTAAAGCATTTCCAGAAATAACTCTCTGGATCATGTGCAGTTTTGTATGCCACAGTATAAGAAGGATCTAATGCTATTAGAGAGCATCTGAAGAAGGGGAATGAAGATGGTGAAGGATCTTATAGGGGAAGCTTATGAGGAGCAGCCAAGGTCACTTGGCTTATTCATCTCAGAGGAGACTGAGGGGAAACCTCATTGCCGTCTGTAACTTCCTTGTGAGGAGAAGTGGAGGGGCAGGCACTGATTTCTTCTCCTCAGTGATCAGTGACAGGACTCAAGGGAATGGCATGAAGCTGCATCAGGGGAGGTTTAAACTGGGATATCAGGAAAAGGTCCTTCACCCAGAAGGTGGTTGGGCACTTGAACAGTGGAACAGGGTCTCCAGGGAGGTGGTCATGGCGGTCCAAGCCTGTCGAGTACTTGGACAATGTTCTCAGGGACATGGTGATTTTTGTGTTGTGCTGTAAATACTCAGGAGCTGGACTCAATGACCTGTGGATGTTGTCTACCTGGACTTCAGAAAAACCATTGGCACCATATTCTACAACATACTCCTGGAAAAGCTGGCAACCCGCGGCTTGGACAAGTTCACTTTTCACTGGGTAAAGAACTGGCTGGATGGATGGGCTCAATAAGTGGTAGTGAATGGAATCAATTTTGTGTCTGGTCACTAGTGGTGTTACCCAGGGATCATTATTGGGCCCGGTCCTATTCTATCTCTTTATTGATGATCTGGATGAGAGGATTGATTCTAACTGTAGTAAATTTGTGGATGACAACAAGCTGAGTGGGAATGTCAATCTGCTGAAGGGTAAGAGGGCTCTGCAGAGGGATCTGGACCAGCTGGATTAATAGGCTGAGACCAGTGACATGAGGTTTAAAAAGACCAAGCTCCAGGTCCTGCACTTTGGCCACAATAACCCCATCTAGCACAATAGACTGAGGAAAGAGTGGCTGGAAAGTTACTCAGCAGAGAAGGATCTGGAGGTACTGGTTGACAGCCACTGAATATGAGCCAGCTGCGCCCAGGTGGCCAAGAAGGCCAACATCCTGGCCTGTACCAGCAACAGTGTGGCCAGCAGGACCAGGGCAGCGATTGCCCCCTTGTACACAGCACTGGTGGGGTCACAGCAGGAGCCCTGTGTCCAGTTCTGGGCAGCTCAACCCAGGAAGGACATTGAGGTGCTGGAGGCAACCCAGAGGAGGGCAATAGAGATGGTGAAGGGTCTGGAACATGAGTTTTATGAGGAGCAGCTGAGGGAGATAGATTTGTTAGCCTTGATAAAAGGAGGTTCAGGGATGGCCTTATCACTCTACAACTGCCTGAAAGCAGGTTTTAGCCAGGCAGATGTTAGCCTCTTCTCCCAGGCAACAAGCAATAGGTTGAGAGGACACAGTCCTAATCTGTGACAGGACAGGTTAAGGTTGGACATTAAAAATAATTTCTTCACAGAAAGGGTGATTAGACATTGGAATGGGCTCCTCAGGGGGGTAGTGAAATCAGTGTCCCTGGAAGTGTTTAAGGATGGACTGAACATAGCTTTACATGGTCTAGTTGACAAGGTTGTGTTGTCATAGGTTGGATTCAATGATCTCAGAGGTCTTTTCCAACCTCATTAAATCTCTGATTCTGCTATCCTTAAAGGTCTCTTAGAACTCAGCATATTCTTTGATTCTACAATTTCTGCGTTAGTACATACTAGAATACTTTAACTTATTTAAGCTTAGATCCAAGAATATCTGATTTTATATATAGCTTCTCTGTTTGGGGATATTCTGCTTGTTAATTACACTATGACAATTTTTAGAAGGCCAGAGTGCGACTGTCATAAGACACATCCATATATGATGATAGTAGTTTGTATCTACAGTAATCTACAATATAATTCATGTTACTCTGTATTGTGAATTGTAAAGTCCTTCCATAACTCAGTTTTTGACATTTTCAAGGACTGTATCAAGTTTTGGATAATCAGGAATAAACACTAGCTTGGGCTCTTATCAACGCACCTGAGAAACTATAAAACAACAGTATGTGCTCTATGAGCTTTCTATTCTTGCTTTCAAAAGATTAATGAACTGACTTAACAAAACATGGATTTCTTGTTGAGAGAAAGGAGACAGACAACACAAAGAAAAACAAGATTATGGAGAAGGGCAGTTTTTTCTTTCTCATTAAAGTGTTATCACTTGAATGTTCCCCATCCAACTTCTGGGTAAAAAAACTACTTGTCTATTTTTCTCAAGTGATACCTTATCTCATGATTTTAGCAGTATTTGCTACGGATTTGTTAACCCTCTCGCTGAGTACAAAAGCTTTACTGAAGCCCAGGATGACATTTAAATGTGTAATGTTCACCATTCATTGAAGATAACGTTTTCCTTCTACTAGCTACTCCCTTATTTAACAATTTCTGCTTGCTAGTGAACTTACATGTAGTGTACAGAACTACACAAATAGCTTCAGGCCAAAAACTCTTTTTAGTTCTCATTCTCACCCTTGCCATCCATTTTACTGCTTTTGATTGAATAAACATTCACCACAGCAACAAGGCTGATTTATGCAAATTTTAGACGTTTTGAAAATGCTATAATTCTCTTTCAAATATTTTTCTCTCAACCATTATAAGAGAAGTGACCATGACATAATAAAATCTAAATGCAGATTTAATGAATTGCAAAAATCCATCTTGTTTTATCTCTTCAAGATACCTCTCTTGCTTTTGAATGCCAAGAACTTTAGAAGTGGGAGGATGGAACTTCCCAGGGAAAATTAAGTTGACAAAACTGATACTGGAAGAAGTCTCAGGAATCCAGTGTGAGGTCCTGAATTTCTGTGACAATTGACTGAGCAGAGAGAAGAAGTAGTGTAAGTGTTCTTGAGGTTTTGTGTTCTTATATTTCCTTTATGCTTCTATTGGATGTGGAGGGCCAGTGTGTCTGACTTTCACTTCCTCACCTGTACTACTTCCCTGTCTCACCTTCCCCCTTCTTCTTAACCAGAAACAGTTAAAACCAGAGTGACAACATATATGCTAAAGTCTGTATTTATAAATGAAACTATGAAACAAAAAATAATAGCTCAATGATTTCATAGAATCATTTAGAATGATGGGAATCATAAATAGGAAACATAGAGTTGGTAAAATCATCTCAAGGTATCAGAGTCATTCTGAATCTGGAAATATTTAGAAAGTCTGCATAAGCTTTATTTAAGTTAAAGCAAACACTGACAGTTAATTCTTCACAACAAGCTGGAAATACATTTCAAAAACAGAACCACCTGCTTACCTGGAACACAAAATCAAGCAGAGATTCAAAATAGTAATAACATAAAAAATCTTAGACAAAATGTTCAAAATTTCTTCTGGAATCTCTGTCCCCCAAAATGCCCTTTCTGATTCACATTACAAAAATTCCTTGGAGAAGATTCCAATCCTGCTTAAAATATGCTTGTTGACTTTCAGGAAGCTTGTTTTCAGCTTGGCAAGAGCAAGCCCCTTTGGGTGTGCCAATAGAATAAAATAGAGTCACTGAAAGGTTTGTCTCACCCTTCACCATGGGAGAGATTAATGCCCTTCCAGAGACACTAGACACAAGCTCCTCATCAAACAAATTAATTTGAACATATGGCCATACACACTGACTACAGTTTCACTTTTTATTAATCTTCATCAGTCCAGGAGAAAAAAATAAAGTCCAGGAAATACCAACATGTTCAAATATCCCAAAAGATCTGCAAGTTGTACAGATATTCCAGAATGGAATGTATATAAGAAAGGCATCTGAACAGTAGTAAAAGTAAGTTTTGCTATATTCATTCTCTAATTCCTCTCAGTGTAAACAATGTAAACACAGTTCAGTGCCCATTTCCTCCCTGCCAAGCTCAACTCCACAATCCTAAAGGTAGAGTAGCCACTTAGGAATTTGAAAGGTAATAAAACATGAAAGTGAAGAAGGGCAATGAACAGCTCACTGAAAGACATGTTGATTACCGATATTAGGTCTCCTTTCCTTAGGTAAATGGAAGCAGACTATTATCAACATTAGGCCTCCATTGCTTAGGAAAATAGAAGCAGACTATCTCTGTCAAGAACTGAGTGTTATCATTTCTGAAGAGAAGTCAAATGTCATTTCTCTTTGCTTGTCAAAAGGAAGAAATTATCCTCCCCAGCTACACATTATTATCCACCATCTGTGTGACAGTTTCTCATAATTACTTACATACGGCGTCTTTGATAAGCCTTATTCCCGATAAACAGAAAATAGAATTAACTCTCATATTAGATCACTCACTGAGAAGACATGGAATAAATATAGTAGAGCTTTAATTTTTCTCTTTCAGAAACCTGACAAGACAGCTGCTGAAACACACACTTAGAAATCTTTGTTTAGAAAGAAATTCTAAATGAAGCTACAGCTTTTGAAGCCTAAATATTCTGCCTGGTCAATCAGAAGGGAATAGTTGGTTGTTTGCTTTAAGAAATGTATCAACAGCAAAACAAATATAAGATAATGCAGATTTATATGATAGCCAGTGTGGTTTTCTCTCTTTTTTTTTTTTTTTTTCTTTTGTCACTCTATTTTAAAATCTACACCTGGGTTAGGCCCTAGTAACACATTTAGATGGTTTATTAAAAAAAAAGTTAAAAAAATTGTTTTTATGATCCTAGACATCTGTTTCGCCATCAACTTCAGAAGGTTAAGCCTTCTGATGACAGGTCAATTATTATACTATTAATACTTTGCTGATGTTATAGTCATGACTTAAAAAAAAAGTGATAACGCATCTGTTCCTGAATGGAGTATAATGATCTAAAATAAAGAAAATGGTATGTTACATGAAGCATATCAGAGACAGTTTCGTAGCTCTACTGTTCGGCTTATTGTGCGGATGTACCATTTACTGGGAGAAGAACTGAATGTTGTTCTACCAAAAGAAGTGGAAGATATGATGATATTTCATATGTACACTACAGTCATTCAACACTCAACTGAGGATTAGCCAATTTGGCTGATCATTTATATAGTCTTTAATTTTGGACCTGAGGTTTTTTAAGTACAATTCCTTCATCATTCATTTTAAACCAACCTTATTATAAAACTGACATTTATTTTTCTCTAATGCCTGTAATTGGTGCAGTGAACCTTTACTGTTGACTTCAAGTATCCATCATATGGCAATATAATCTAAGGAACTTGAAGTAAAACTGATTTAAACCAGATATTGAATTAAATCCATAAATAATCAAGCAGAAAACAGAATTATAGGTGAGCAGTTGTTGTAGCCATATAGAATCTTTTAAAGGAAGAACATTTTATCTCACCAATAACTTCAGCTGAAAATAGTCATCATGTAAAATATGGAGGAATACAGAAGATCTAAGCACTTATTTTGTCTTCATGGCAAAATTGTTTTTTGACTTCGGAGTATTAATTTTTCTCAGCCACAGGGAAAATATTTAGAATGTAGGGGGAGTAGCTCAAGAATGAAATTTTTTTGAATTTCAATCTTAATTATGAAAGAAGTGATACTTTTTTTTATTGGTATCTGTTTGTTCATACTCTTCAGGAAAGGCATAATGAGCCAATTAATTTACATAAATTAAAAAAAAAATAATAAAAGACATTAAAATTTAGCCTAATACTAGAGAGCATTTTTAGAAAGTGAGTATAAAATTATCAAGTGTGAATAGCTACTCTGGAATTCAGAAGTTATGTTAATCAAAAAAGGGATTGAAAATTCAATACGTCATACAAATATGTGACTATCATCTATACCATTGAAGTATAACTTATATCTGTTCCCTATGTTACTTCTCTTTTCCTGGAGACTAATAAAATGGGATAAGATCAAGTGTACTTATCTTGGGTGGCTAAAGTTAATTTTTTTCATAGTACATGGTAGGGAGCCAAATCCAATATGTTTTGGATTTGTGATAAAAAGTGTTGTTAAACCTATTTTAGTTTTTTTTGAGCCGCACTTGCACAGAGTCAAGGCTTTTTCTGCCTTTCATCCCACCAGAGATCAGGCTGGGGATGCACAGGGAGTTGGAAGGGGACAGAGCTAGGACAGCCGACCCCAACTGACCAGCGGGATATTTCATACCATAAGGCACCATGCACAACGTATGAGGAGAAGGGAAGAAGGGGGAAGGAGGGGCTTCTGGGGCTGTGACTTTTTGTCTTTTCTTGTGACCAAGGCAAGCATTATGAGGAGTGGCTGAAGGAGCTGGAGTTGTTCAGCCTGGAGAAAAGGAGGCTCTGGGGAAACTTTATTGCTCTCTACAATTACCTTAGAGAAGAATGTAGGCACCTGGGGGTCAATCTCTTCTCTCAAGTCACAAGTGAAAGTACAAGAGCAAACAACCTCAAGTAGCAGTAGACGAGGTTTTGATTGGATAATAGCGATTTTTTTTCTGAAAATAAATAATAAATAATAAATATTTACTAAATGGATTGTCAAGCACTGTCAACACTGAACAGACTACCCAGGAAAGAGGTGGAATCTCTGGAGGTACTTAAGAGATGTGTAGCTGTGGCATTTGGAATATGGTTTAGTTCTGGACTTGGCAGTGTCAGGTTAATGTTTGGACTCGGTTTTGGAGGTCTTTTCTAACCTTAATGATTCTATGGTTCTCTGGTTCTATGACAGTTACACATGAAGGAACTCTGTGTGGTTCTTTGTCATTATACAATTCAAGAATTTATTTCCTTTTGACTTCTCTGTTTCTTGTCCTTGAAAAAAATAAATTCAGAGGAGCTAAAATAAATCCTACTTATTAAATAAGTGTATCTTAACCACACTTTGATGATAAAAGTTCATTGATCAATTATTATACATTAAACAGAAGTTTAAGATTACTGTAGTGCGCCAATAATCAAGATCTGATGCAATGGAAATTAATATCTTTTTCTTTTTCTCCTTATCTACTAAATTTTACAAAGAGTCTCTCTTAAAAAGGGAACATCTTAATAAAAGAACTAATGAACTAATATATAAAAAATTTCTCTTGAATTTCACTTAACAGTCTTGGATTTAACTAAGAACAGCCCAAGAAACCCTCTGCCTTTAAGAAGAAAAAAAAAAGTGTGTATGTGTGAGCCTGTACTTGATTAATCAAGCTGGTTTACTGATGCAAGAGGCTACTGAACTTCTATTCAGAGAATTTTATGAATCAATTTTTCAAACTGAATTATTTAAATAATAATTTTCACCTTTGGTCAGATCTGTATCATAGTGTTCTGTTATTTGTCTATGGCCAGATATTTCCTGCCTAATATTTTTCTTTAACTTTGTCCCTGAGGAATTTGGTTTAAATGAGTCATAGTTATGCCAGTTCTATCTGTCTAAGGATGTTTTGCAATCTGATAATAAGTCTAGGTATAAGTCACTAAAGTATGAGGCAACATTTGACTGAAACAGTTTGAATAACCTTTAAAAATCTTTTTTTTCCTTTCTTTCCCTTTAATATTCAATGAAAATATTAAAAAAAAGAGTTTATATCTTTTCTGAAGAAATATCTGAGAATGAAAAAAATTGAAGTAGGTACAAGTAGAAGAGAAGAAGACCTAAATACATAAGGAGAAATTTCTTTTCTGCCCTCATTTTGTCTTCCATCTGAGTGTGTAGTACTTACTAAACCTTGAAAACAAAGCTCAACAGCATTCTTGAAACAGGATATACAATCATCATTGTCTTCACCATCACTATCTATCTTGGGGAGCCACAAAAAATGTTAAATAATTTATTCCCCTCAACTTTTTTTTTGTATGGAGATTTCCTTGCTCTAATAGGTGGACTCAAAGGAGTCTCAGAACTAGAAACTGCAACCAAAAGAAATATAAAGTTCCATTTATACTATCCAAGCATGGCACTTCCACACACTTTCTCATTGTTACCCTGGAATACAAATTTTATATTTAAACATACAAATATTATATATTTAATTACAAATACTATCTTTATATAATTTTAATGTTAAAAATATATAGATGAGGGGAGCTGGAGGGAGGTTATTGAAGTTGTTTTTCATCTGGCAATGGTACTTTTTGACAACTAGCAGTTAAGTCTCACTTTCAGGAAAAGGAAATGCCTTCTACAAACACTTGCCCTGCACAGAAGTGACCTGGTCTACTTTTGAAAAATATGTGTAGACTGGCCACCTGTACCCTATATTTAACAAAATATTTAGACTATATTAGGGCTCAATTTTGCAATGACTTACTTTTGCTGAAGCAGCACAAATTGATCAGGACATCATTTATATTTCAGAAAATAACCTCTGTAATAATGTTAAAGCGGATAAAAAATGACAATAACTAGTAATAAAAAAAAACCCCACACATGTGGGCAATTTAAAAATATAAAAGTTGTTTTTCTTTCTAAGTTCTTATTCAGATAACATGTACTCTGACACACACCTCAAAAAACATTTACTCAAACTTACATGCTAGCTCTGAAGAGGGGAAAAAATAAATCAAACCAAAATAGTTTAATAGACTTAATATGGAAAAAAATTATGCAAAAAAAAAGGTGTTTGCTTTCAGTTTTCCTTTATTTCTTTACATCCAGTATGTTCTCCTGTTGACTGTATGTTTCCCCTATCCTCAAAAGAAACAATATTTACTTAGTGCAAAATATTTGCATTATGCTGTTTTGAAAGGCATTATCTACACACAAATAAATATGTCAATCATAGTACTTGGTGCTAAAATCTGTACAGAAAGGTGTCTTCTATTTCAAAATTTATTTATTTTACTTTCTTATGACCCTTCTTTACAGGAGCTCAAATAAAATTCCCTTTCAATAAATCACTACATTGAAATAAACATGTAGATACAAATAGCTGTAGGATTTTTAAAATATCAGTTGAAATCTTCAGGTTAACAAGTACTAGTTAGTGCAAAGGCCAAGCTTGATTTTAACTAATGTAAGACTGAAAACTCAGTTCAACAAGACAGGCAATTACAGTTCTTGGATAAAAGAAATTAATTTTCATTATTCCTCCATATTTTGGAACAACATTTTATTTGAAGACGAATCTGAACACGTTAGAGTGGGGAATATTAAACTGTCCACTTAGCAGTAGATTCTTGATAAATAATTTTTAAAATTGGGCTTTTTTAACAGTATACTATACTGACTGCAAAAAAAAAATGAATTTCTGAAGTAATTTTAATTGGAAAAAATAGAAAAAAAAATAAAAAATCAAAACCACCACTACTACCACACAACTTAGGTTTTATGTACTACTGATAACTATTTTTGTCTTGTGTTTTGAGTTTTAAGTGTATTTAAGGCTAGTCCCAGATGAACTTGAATTAAAACTCCCACTTTTCATAAAAGGTCCTTTTACATCCAGTGATGTAATATCTCCATGTATATTCCACAGAGAGCTCCTAGCAATATATTTATGGAGACATTCTTTCTGTTTTCTGAAGGATACTTCAATGACATACTTCAAGTCTGACCTGTCTGTGTACTGACCAGCAACTTAAAAGTCATTAATTTCCTATTGCCTTTGTTCAATAAGGATGATTTTCTTCAGACTCCAGCATTAATAGCAAAAACCAAAGAAATAGAACCTGTAATAATTGATGATCTCATGAGGAAGGAAAAGAATTACCTTTAAGTTGAGTTAAAGTGGCTTAATATGTGGCCTTAGCAATCATAAATATTTAAGGATGTGATTTCTTGTTGGTTCCCTTTTTTTTTTTAAATTTTTTTTTTTTTTTTTTTTTTTTTTTTTTTTTTACAAAACAAATATTGAGAGGCAAGAAAGGACTGTTGGAGGAATAGGGGAAAAATACGGCAACAAGAGGAATTTACTCTCCATTACAAGTATCTGTTTCACAGGGAATGAAAAAATTATAATCTTCCACAACCTGTTTTAATTAATCAGCCAGTATCAGTATTCAGGATGGATACTATGGTTTTTATGTGTTTTTCATATAATATCTTATAACATGATAGTTAGAACAGATATTTAGAGTAGTTAGGAGCTGGTATATAATCTTCTGCAACTAATTTTAATTGATTCTGTGCTTCATTTTTTTAAATTATATTAAAAATATTTTTATTTGATTAAAGGTGTTTGCTTTGTTGCTGATATTTTGTTCAGCAGTAGATATATATGCAGCAGTAGTACAGGGTTGATATCTGAACAACTTGAAGTAGCTAAACAAGATGAAATGAACTTTTGTGATTCCAGTTTTAGAGACACACACTGAGTCTACACCTGGGATAAGCTTATTTGATTTCTCATAAATTCCTTCATTACATTTTAAACAGGAAGATTTAGCTACAAAGTTTACATCCTTTAATAACAAGTGTCCTGGAAATATAAGTAAAAATAATCCAGTGCCTCTAGGACTCTTTTTTTAAATGTAGGTATCAGTTTGAGTGCCTTACAATGAGTGTTGCATGTTCTCTATTTCTAGTCAGCTGGATAGCCTGGTTAAAATCAAGTATGGATTTTTCTAAAATAGAGGAATGTATCCATCCATGGTTTATATGGCAAATGGTTAGATCTGTAGCATTACTTCTTTATAGTTTGGATTCTTTTGGAGGAAGATTGGGATATTTTTGATTGTTTAAATCAGAAACCACAAAGCTTTGAAAAAGAATCAGGTTTGGGATGGACTGAGAGAAGAACAGATCTGGGGAATGGGGACTGGGCACAGTGAGCCACTCAGGAGCCTTCAGCAAGCCCTAGCAGGGGAAAAAAAAAAATAAAAAATCAGAGGCTGCATCAGCAGCAGCATCACTAGGAGAGCACTCACACAAGCTATGTCCAGTTTAGAACCCCCAGAACAGAAAGACATCTACATACTGTAGTAAGTTTAGTGGAAAAACACCAAGATGATAAGACTGGACTAGCTTCCTCACAAGGAGAGGCTGGGACAGTGAGATTTGTACAGCCTGGTGCAGCAATGGCTTTGGGGCACCTCACAGCCACTCCCACGAAGCAAGAAGGTGACTATGAGGACAGTTTCACTCCTTATAGTGGTTCATTGTGACAGGATGAGGGACAACAGGCATAAATTTAAACCAGAGAGCTTCAGGCTGGACAGGACAAGTTTTCTTCAAGAGAACAGTTAAGAAAAAGACGCGTTGCCTGGAGAGGTCACATTGGTCTGTCCTTAGGTATTTTCAGAACTGGCTAAAGTCCTCAAGATCTGGCCTAACCATGCTGTTAGCAAGAGGTTGGCTCCAAACTGAATTATCCTAGGTTCCTACTGAAGAGAATAAAAATGTGGACATTGACTATCCTAAGACATGTAGACAGAAATTAGACTGAACTGACTTGTCTCCAACATTTGCATAGACTTAATTATTCTTTGCATTCACTAGTTAAAAAGAAACTGTATTTTAACTTAATGATTGAATCTCTTGAATATCTTGTTGCAAGACTTCTTACATCTCTTAAACATTGATACTTTAACGAAGATTGTGGGAGCTATTTCTGCAGATCCTGATCTGAGACCCAACAGCTGCACCTAACATAGGGACCAGGGTTAATAGTCTATGGTATTCTCTTTCTTGCTGATTTTCTTTTTGTCATTCTTCTTCATCTTGTCCTGGAGTTAAACTATTAAAAAACTGCTTTTATTATAAAAAGCAGTTTGATATATGTTTTGAAGTTTTTTTTTTTACTGGAGTTTGGGTATTCAAAGATAATCTTGATCAGGACATTTTATCTTATTGCAAAACCTCTGATTTTTTTTTTTTTTCCCGGTGAAAGTTTATCTAGAAAAGTGCCTTGTTTAAAGGCTGCTTTTAAGCAGGTTTTACTAAATTTTCTAAGTTGACTCTTGATCCACAAGTATTGCTTTCTTACTAACAGATGTTACCATCTTCAAAGGTTAAAATTAAGATAAATATCTACAATGTAAAAAGCACCCAACAACTAACAAGTTGTTGTACCTTTTACTGAAAAAAGAAATCATTGTGCCATAAATTTTATATAAGAATGTAGAAGTTTTAATTACAATATTGGAAATTCTTATGCCTGTACAGCTAACTTACAAGCTTCTATTTACCTTTAGAACATGCTTTCAGCAGTTACCTTGTTTTTAAATTAAGTTCAGTTAAGACTAGTCAAGACATGTGAAATATGGACAGACAACCCGATTTAGTTAGGAACATTTCTGAAGATATTGTAAGGAACTTTTGAAAAGAACTTTTGTCCCACAAGAAGTATTTTTTTTTTTTTGATAGACTGATCTGAACAACCTATTAATACATTTTTTAAAGAGAAAAAACTCTCAATATAATAGCATTCATCTTTTTCATTTGTGATGGTTAAGGCACAAATGAGCAGAATGTAACAAGAGAGTTGTTAAGTGTTTGAAGCAAAAATCTTCACTGTAATATTGCTGCAAAATTTAAATTGGCTGTAAGTTTTGCTTAGGGGCAGGGAGTTTAAGGAACATCTGGAGATTCTGAAATAACCTGCATTCATTTATGTTATTTAAGTTGTAAAATCATATTCAATCTTGACCCACTCAGGAAATCTAACATAAACGTCCTGCTGATTTTGACAGTCATACAGCAAAAACACCCTCTAATGAGTATTTAATAGTCACCAAAAGTTCTGCATTAAGTACAAAGCCCTTTTGATTACTTATTCCACTAATTTAAAGTAAATGCTTTTACAGATGGCATCTGTTAGGACACAGAGCGTGTGTTGCATTTATATGTAGTCATTGAAAATAAATTCCAGCTTTGGTATAAGGATTGTACAAAAAAGATCAAACACAAAACACTGAGTAAACATTTACTAGTGATATATTTAAACCTCTTCATAAAAGCTTATCTAATACCAGAATACAATACTCAAAGTATATGAAATAATTCAGAAATGCTTTGGCAAATTAGCACCTTAAGAAAAATGGCTGAGACAAAGTAATTGAGCTCTTCCATTTTGTTTATAATCTTCCCTGGAGGGCAACAGTATTATATTTCACTATCCCTTTAAACTGTATTACCTTATGAATAAAGAAAAAAAACTTTTAGCAACCAGGGATTAATGGGAGAATAATAATGACTTAGATTTAAATAGGGAAAAAAACAAAGAGAAAAATAAAGTGATTATCTACTTTTTAAAGAGAGATATGGGAAATATTCATTTATTTTTTGTCATAACCAAGAATTCAATCAAAAAATCGTCATGCTAAATTATGCATTCAAAATTGTGTAAATTGGGAATGATTTTGTCAATCTACAAACGTGTCCCCAAAGACCAAATATTTAATGGTTTGATGTTTGCAAAGAAACATCGTCTGCATATTTTAGAACAAAGAAATATTGAGGGCATATTTATAAATAAAAAAACCCAGTTCTTTTAAAGAAAGTGTCAGTTAATTTAAATGCAAAGAAAGTAGCTCTATTTTATGGTTATTTTCAGTACTCGCTATTAAAACATTTATCATTAATTTTAAGAGCTATTAGCATTACCACAGAGTGTGTGCTGTCACAAAGAAAATTATCAAGTGAATACTAATTTCAGAGTAAAACTACAAAAAATTTAGGGAAAAACCCCCAAACTTTATAATAGAATATCTATTCCCCCAAGCACTCAAAATAGGTTAAATCTGACTCAACCATTATCTTGAATCAAGAACCTCAAATTTGGTAATTGTTAGCACAATTATGAAATTCCAGAACTTTACTTATGCCTGTGTCCCAACATGCAGATCTATGGGCTTTGGCCTTGTTTCAACTCAGAGGGAAGTGTACTACATCTTACATGCCACATTCTTTCACCTGCTCATCAAGACTGAACATTACCTAAGCTTTGTCACTTATTCTGCACCTAAATGTGCTTTAGTGAAAATATGAGCATTGAGAAACATGAATTTGTGTGTGCAGTACATTAACAAAGTTGTCAAGTTTCCTACCAACAGACAGGATGCAAATAAGAGGCCCAAATGAACTCAGAAAACAAGAATACACATGTTTAATAATTTGAATCAGATCTGTGTTTCTCTTCCCACTTTCAATAAAACTACTTCTCTCAGAATGTCAAAAAAATGAAAAGAGATTATATTGTTATGTTCAGATAGCAATTACTGCTCCAGAATTCACCTGTAATTTTTATCTTGTTGTTACTAGAATTAATTGTTTGTGAAATTACCCATATTAACTACTGCGGTAAGAAGTGCAGTTACAGGCAACTCCAGAAATAATTATTCTAGGTTATTGCTATATGTTCATTGTGATAACTGAGCCAGGTAATCAGCCAGACCAAGGTTAATACAAGAAAAACATTACTTGCATTCCTAAGAAGGTTGCTCTTTCCCATGAAATTTATTTATTGTGGGTTGAGGGAGGTAATATTATTAACTGAGGGAAGCACAAGAGAGGAAAAAGATATTCTCTTTTCTTTCTCATAAAGGTAAATAACAGCAATGAAGGAGCTGATGAACATAAAGAAAGAATGAAGCTGATTGTGATGGTTTAAGGACACCCCAGGACACTGACGAACAGAAAGAAATTATAAAGAAAATTTAACAGATAGCAACAGCCTATATTTCATTTAATTTCTAACCACTATGCCCATAACACAATTCTGAAAAAGCTACACCTTTTAGGAGAAAAAAATGTAACTCACTGCCCTTCTGAAATCTGTGTTTGGTCTTATCAGTTCGATTTTGCTAGAACTATTTTAGTGGTAAGAGAATGAGTATCTTTTCATCCCTGTGGACTATAGCCTGTATTTATTTTTCATCTCTATGAACCATTAAGTTTCATGGAATAAGTACGTACCACAGGAACACATTATTGCCAAGCTGGTTTTATTCCAATTGCCTTGTCTAGGGTGACAGGTTCAATGCAAACTGTTAACTATATAAGTTAACTTACATAAGTTATCTAACTATAAACTATATAAGGCCCAGGATACACAGCAGTGTAAACTAAGAATGTACAAACAGAAGTTTCAGTGCTTTTCTCTTTTAGTTGATGATTGCAAAAAAACGGGTACAGATATCAAATTAGAATTTTCCACCACATTTGCATTACCTCAGTTTTAGGAGTCCATCTCCTGAGCCTTACTGTTGGCCATAATTAAACTTAATTTTTCCTTTGATATTTTAATTAAAAATGAGATTAAGTATATAAAATTGAAATAGTTTTAAGACAGTGTTGTGGGAGAAGCAAGCAAATTTTAATAACCACTTGGTATTGGGTTTGTGTGGCACCGTTCTGATGGAGGAGGGTGACAGGGATGACTTCCATGAGTAGCTGATAGAAGTTTCCCCCATGTCCAGCAAAAAGTGAATGCCAGTCAGCCCCAAGACTGGCCAAGGCTGAGCCCATTAGTGATGGTGGCAGCACCTCAGGGACAGCAGATATAAGAGGGAGGTGGAGGGCAGGAGTACAGCAGGGATTTACTGTGCAACAGCAACTGCAGCCAGAGAGAGGAGAGAGAATATGTGAGAGAAAGAACTCTGCAGACACCAGGGCCATTGAGGAAGAAGAAGGACTGGATGCTCCAGGTGACAAAGCAGATATTCCCCAGCAGCTTGTGGTGAAGACAGCTGCTCCCCCACAGCCCATGGAGGTTCACTGTTTAGCCAATATCCACCTGCAGCCTGTGGAGGACCCTACAAGGGAGCAGGTGGATGCCTTAGGAGGCTGTGGTCCTTTGGGAAGCCCACACTGGAACAGGCTCCTGACAGGAACTATGGACCCACAGAGACGGGAACCCACAATGGTAAAGACTCCTGGCAGAACATACGGCCCTATGGGAGACCCACACTGGAGCAGTCTGTTCCTGAAAGACTTCACCTCATGAGAGGGACCAAAACCTGGAGGAGATTTTGAAAAACTGAAGCCTGTGCAAAGAAATAATTTTGGAGAAATTCATGGAGGACTGTTTCTCATGGAATGAACCCTACACTGGAGAAGGTGATGAGTGTGATGAGTCCTTTCCTCAAGAAAAAGGAGCAACAGAGACAACATGAGATGTACTGACTACAGCCCCTATTCCCATTCCCCAGATTCCTCCCTGCACCACTGGAGGATGGAGGTAGAAAAAATAGGCAATGAAATTAAGCCTGGGAAGAAGGGAGGGGGAAGATATTTTTTGGATTTGGTTTTTATTTCTTATTATCCTGCTCTGATTTGACTGGTTATAAATTAAACTAATTTTCCCAAGTTGAGTCTGCTTTGCCTGTGACAGTAACTGGTTCGCAATCTCTCCCTGTCCTTATCTCAACCCTGTTTTGACATTTGTTGTATTCTGTTATATTTTCTTTCCCTTGTCCAACTGAAGAGGAGAGCAATAGAATGGTTATGGTGGTCTGAGGAGCCAATTTGGTGTTGTTACACCTCAACAATGGTTGCCAGAGGCACTTGGGGAAGAGGTTGCATGTGTGCCATGCCCAGGAGGCAGCCAGGAGAAGATAGAGGAAAGCTTTGTCTCTGGGGTGACTTTCCCTGGCCACCAGTCCATGTCTGACATGAGACAGGCAGGCAACAGGGGAACACCGAAGACACTGTACCCCAGAAACACTCTCCAGTCAGATGGTGAAAGCTCTCCAGCAATGGACTGCAGTGGGACATTGGACTGGGACAGTGGTGTCCTGTCAGCAGGTGGACTTTGGGAGGAGCTGGGGGCATACAAAGTGACTGCAGGCCAAGCTTCAGAGAGCTCTTCTGTCCCTTGCTTTTTGACACTCTTTGGGGGCTTTTTGAACTTGCTTTTGGAGTCCTGCCTTTTGGCTCTCCTGCCCTCACTGGCTCTTGCTCGCCCTCGTGTCTGTCCTCCCTGTGCCCCTGACCAGCGCCTTACCTGCTCCATCTCTGCGTCCCTGCCCGAGTCACCTGTGTCCTACCTTGCCCACCTCCAAGCCTGCTCACCGCCATGATCCTCACCGTGACCCTGTCCAGGATCCCCCGTCACCTTGTGTCCAGCCCCTGTCACCACAGGAGCCGTGCACAGGCAAAACTCAGCCCCGGCTCAGGACATGGATGGCATTCCCTGACCTCCCACGGTAAAGCCCTCTTTTTCTCTCTATCTCCCCTCTCTCTTTCTCTCCCTCCCATTTCTTTTTCTCTGCCTTCTCCAGAAGGTAACTCCTCTTTAATAGAGTAACTCATTTGATTTTGTCTTTTTGTTACCAGTAAACGGTTCTCAGGTCCAATATTTGCTTCATTTGGCTTAATTTCGCTCCCAACCATCCATTATTAAAAGAACTTGCTTTTCCCAACATTAGAACGTGACAGGTGGGCATCTGGCATCCAGACAGGGTCAGCCCAGCAGTTAGATGTGGTATTAAGTGCAAAAAAAAAAAAAAGAAGCCTGTGTGGAATAGAATGCAACACTGACCAGAAAACAAAATTGCACTCCTAGACATCAGGAAGCTTAGGGATAAAATGAGTATTGCTATAAAATCAAGATGATTTAGCCACAGAGGGAAAATTAATAGAAATAATAAAGGTTCTTTGTTATATAAATAAAAAGAGAACAAGAACACAATACAAATGAGGCCAAAATACAGTAGAGATTAAAAATAATCTGTGTAGTTTCTAAAATTTAAAAGAATGCCTATCTAACTTTTCAGTAAGACTGAAGTCATGGCACATCAAGGAAAACACAGGTTAACTCATGAGATTAATATGTGAAAAAAAAATATAATTACATCTTTGGTGAAAACCAAGCTTCAAGATCTCAGACTAAGGGGGATCCTACAATATTTAGTGCAGTAAAATTAGAAAAAACTGGTATAAGAAATTATAGATCGAGAAACAACATATTTTAATGAACCCATCTTTATCAAGAAATAATAGATAATGGAATATCAATATTTACTTAATGGAGATGTGATTGAGAAAACTGAAGGATCATTAACCTGATATGGGTTTTATTTAAGCTTTTAGAACAATTGTTGAAGTACACGATGAAGACAGCAAAGGAAATGGAGAACAGAGCATGTTGCAACATGAATTTAACAAGGTATCTGATATTATACCATCTTTACTCTCTGGTTATAAATATTTTCCTAGCAAAGGAGACATGGAAAACATGGTTCATTAAATTTTGTTCACAGCAAAAAAATTAATAAGAGTAATCTTAACAAGCATAATGAGTATTCCATTCTTCCCCGAACAGATGAAAACTGAATAGTACCAGTGGATAGAACCATGTGGAGCCAGTGCAAAGACTGCTCAATTTAGGAAGAGAATGGTGAAACATATAAGAATGAAGATTAAAAGAAAAATCACAAAGCAGAGCCTAGAAAGAAAAAAACTGTGTGACTCTAAATATGTTTAAATGGAACATAGTCCATCTGCTTCCTAAAGCTATTCACCTCTTAAATAAGGTTTGCAACATAACAGTACTCGAACACACCGTCCTACCACTAGTTTACTCCAAGTACTTAACTTCTATGCTTTTAAAAGCTTCTTTCTGGTAAAATTTTTCTGTCACCCTGCCGAGGACCCAGTTTTGAACCTTTTATCCACTTTTCACATCACCAGTTGTCAAATCACTCAAGCAGTGAAAAAAAATTAAAATAATTTAAGTTAAATATAACAAAATGTTCTTAGACTGTACTGAAGGTTTTTACTTGTTCTAAGTTTGAGGAAATATTCATATTTAAGAGCTTGCTTGATTTCACTATATTTGTTGTTTTCATTAAAATTATTGTGAATTCAAAAAGAAGTTGAGGAGACATTAAGAACAATTTCTTTGTTGACTGCTGATGAAAGTTTGCTGCAGTCCTGTACTAGCTTTGCTTAGGTTACTCTGGCTGCTGGTAACCAGGGGTAAAAATGCAACTTTCATCATATGCAATAGAGTGCACAAAGTCAAATTTGCATGTCTTAAACTTAGATATTCAAATTTAAGGAAATCTGTCTCTGTTCCATGACAATCAAAGAATACATAAAAGATCTCTGGATAACTCTTCTTCTTATCCCAAGACGTGTATATAGCAGGTCTGTTGAAAAAATGAGATTGAGATGAGGTGAAAAAAACCTAGGAACTTGCATATTGTTGTAAAAAGCATGTCATATCTTAGCATAGTTAAACCTGGAGCTTGATGCTTGTGTCTTTTATTACACCAAGGGCTGAGGTGTTGTATTAAAATTGTCTGTGTAGAAATAGTCCACAGGAATACAAAACAAATAATGGAGAAAGCAAACTGAGGTTCATTAACCTAAAAAGTAGAAGATCACACAGACTTCAAACAAATATTTCTGAAAGGCAAAAGGAAATTCTTCTTCCTTTGAATCCACAGAAGATAAGACGTGGTGTTGAACCTACACCGAATAAAAATCAGAAACTCCAGACTTGAACTGTGAAACACTTTCTAGTGGTTTAAGTAATTATGTAATAGAACAGATTGTTTGAAGAAGATATGGTTTTGAAATTTTGGAAATGAGAAAGTGAAAGTGCCTTACAACAATATCTGCTTTTTGTCAGAAGGGGCAGATGGATAGGATGCCTTGAAATAATTTACAGATAATGTGACTTGAAGACAAAGTGTGTTGGTGAGATGACTGAGCTGCACAGTATGATGATATCATATGAGAGACAGATTTTCTGCTATATTTCCTCAGAGAAATAGGTAAAAAAAAATTCCTTACTCAGTTCTATTGTTTGACTCCACCTGGAACTCTATAGACAGGTCTGTCGTTTGTGTTCCAGAATGGTTATGTGAGATTGGAACAAGATAAAGGAGCCCTGCTGGGATCCTGGCACAATAAAGAAGAGTGAAGGTGTATCTACCAGGAAGGACACCGATATTAGGCTTAAATTTACTCCAAACTGACAAGAAACTATGTGCATGAAGAACTGGACAATCAAGGGAAATAGATTTAAGAGAAAGAAAAATGATGTTTAAAAAACAAAACTCCAATATTTTACAAATACAGCCAGGAAAATGTTATATATTTTCATCATCTGGAAAAACATCTGTACAAGTTGCAGAGGTCTTTCTTTCCCTCTCAAGAGTGTAGGTGGACCACTACTTACTTTGGTGTTTCCTTTGGATCATCTCATAAAACACTTACTGTTCAATATTCACAGCATGTACAGTCTATTGAGTTAAAAATTAATTTTCAGTTTTACACTGAAAATTATACTCTTTCTCTCATAGAAACTGTCTTTCCAATTGGCTAAGCCTCTTTTCTCTTTTGAGAATGGGACTTAAACTTCTTACAGGTAAAGCTTATTATTAGTACATTTACTGTATGTAATTAAATGTTTCCATAAAATATTTTATCATAGGTACACTAGCTAGCAGCTACTGTAGATTTCAGAATATACTATAATGCAGAAAAATAATAAAAAATGTTAAGATGATTTGAAATAGCAAATTGAAATATGCAAATACACAACTTAGTCAAAGATGTCATGTTTATGAAATTCAGGTTTCCCAAAACAAGCAACTCTCAAAATTTCATTTAATAAAATAGTTACTACACCCTATATATTCATAGAATGACAGAAATATTTAGGTTAAAAAAGACCCTCAAGATCATTGAGTCCAATTGTTAACCTCACACCAAGTCCAACACTAAATTGTGTCACTAAATTAATGTCACGTCTACACATCCTTTAAATGCCTCCAGATACAGTGACTCAATCTTTTCCTCGGGCAGCCTATTAGTTTCCTAAGAACCTTTTTCAGTGAAGATAGTGTCTTAAAAATCAGTAAAGACTATTAAAAATAACCCCAAGTCATAAAAATAACTTCTCCTTTCATTTGGAGGTTTATCATTCAGTTATATCACGTAGATGGACTGAAAAATTATTCCTGGATTTCTTGTATTGCCACAGTAATGAAACATTTCTTAAAATAATTTAAGTGGGAGTTAAGTACTATATGTCAATAAAGACTGATATGAACTCTAAGAAGAAAAAAATCCCCTGCTGTATTACAGCATGCATACATGTACAAATCTTAACTGGAAATGAATATAGAAATGGAACAGTAAATAATATCTTTAAGCAAGACATTTTCATTGGAAATTAATTAAGTACACTTCTTAGTGGTAGAGTAATTCAGCGTATATGACTGTTGTAAATAGCTGTCTTACTTCTTTTCATCTATTAAAAATTCTTTCAGACTCATTTTAGAAATCACATATCCTCTTACATCCGGAAAGAGAGACCCAGAGACACTCAACAGTTTGTGAAAAATGTGATGCAAAATTTCAATTTGAATATAAAATTTAATGGTGATTCTTCACAACTTTGGAAAGAAAAAAAAAGATCAATGAAAATATACATAAATATGCATACATAATATATACATATACATGTATCTATCTCTCTATATCCCTATATATTTATATCTCTATCTCTGTCTATCGATCCATCTAAAGAAATGGAAGAAAATTTGGAGGAATACATACTATGAAGAGAAAAGATATATCCAGTGAAGAAAACCTTCTTCAAATAAATTTGAAACAAATTTGGCTGTGTAGGAATACATAAGGAAAAGGAACCACTGGAGGACATTTGTAATCAAGAAGTCATTTCAGTTTTAATAAGGGGAAGCAGTAGACAAGACAGGTTTTTAAGTCACCACCTGGAGGACTCTGAAGGAAGACAAAAACTCAGAAAAGACATACCAGATTAATTTTATAATGGATTTTTTTTTTTTTAGAAAACAGTGAGATTGCATATTAGTCTGAGGGGCAATAAAACATGAGGCACTTACTGTGAAATCCAGGAAATTACCTATATGGGAGATGGAATGATTGAAGACAGACTGATCAGAAAAGGTTACCCAAGTCAAGAACTGTAAGGGGGTAGAGGACTAATGACCATGATATGCATCGCTAATCTAATTAACCTTTTTACATTAAATCATTCTTATTAGAAATGGCAATATTAGGCAAATACTTATTTCATGAAGAAAGATTCACCATGAGAGAAAGGAAATATGACAATGTCATAAAAGGTTCTTGTATGAGAGTCCTCGAAGAGCAGAAATAGTGAAACTGTGGGAGTAATAATGACTGCAGACAAAATGATCTTAAAATGTTCAGAAAAATAATGACAAAATTAAAAGACAAAATAAAATGTTACAGGCAGTTTAAAAACATATAAGTTTTATGAGTGACACTCTATTTGCATTTACTTTTCATCTTTCAGCTGTATTTCCCAAGAATCTTAGCATAAAGCTTCTAATTCTTGTGTACAAAACATTTGTACATATTGAGAGCATTCCTTGCTCAACCAAGGTCCTAACCCTTTCTTCTGGAATGAATTCCATTCCATAACATTAACTGGTCCTTGAAACAATTCTTTGTTTTTTATTATCCTGTGAATAATTTTTTGAGTTTTTCCCTGACATGAATTTTTAAATTAAAATGACATCACAAGTTAAATGGATAAGAGTAACTTATTTGACTCATTTGTGAACAAATTATTATTTTGATATACATGATTTTATTGTTTTAAAAATTTATTTCAAACATTTTACATTTTTAAAGGATTTTTTCTTTTTACATCCATGACCTTAAAGCACCCTGAGTGCTTTTCCTACCAATAATTTCATTGAAATTAATAGACACATAAAGGGTGAAAAAGCCTTCAGCGGTGTTGCCACTTGAATAAGTTCTTAAATCCAGTAATAAAAATAGGCATCTGCACACTCTAACTGTTATTTTTAAATGCCCTAATTTCTGTAACAATCTGCTTATAAATTTAAATCCTAACCTCACAGAACTCTACAATAACTTATTCAAATAGATGCATTCTGTTCAATATTTTGTAAAGATGCTTACTAGAGAGACAAATATTTTTGAAACTAATTTTATGTGGTGTTAATATTAATAAATTCTTGAGTACTCATTATTCTGTATTCATTGGTATTTTCAGTTTTCCTGAAGAAGCTGACTAGTAATGCTTATTTCTTTATAAACATATTTCAATATTACTTTCTGAATTGTTCCACAGATAACAATAATTCTTTTTTAACATTCTCATTGAAGCTGGAGCAGCTGTGCTATATCTTTCTGAATGTGTCATCCTTCTTTTATCACCAGGAATAACGAATGAGAAGGTCAAATAAACACGTACTTTTGGCAGAGGACAAATAAAAAGTAAACAATCAATATTGTTTCTAAATTCAAAAACTAATAAAAATAATTTTAATGGGAAAAGTGACTCACAATTATAAATACAGAAACCCACTATCTAGAACTAGTTTTTGGCTGTCCTTTCTGCTCTTTGCTTCCTGAGCTGAGTTGCAACTTCTATTACTGTTATCCAAATGACATCAAGTAACTCTGAGATTATTTGTGAAAGAAAGTTCCAGTTTTAACCACTTCATTAAAGATTAAGATAACTTGATGTAACAGATATACTTTGACTCTATGGTTTTTAAAATGTCAACTTACTTTAGGAAACCTGACCTGATCCATAAGGTTCACACTGGGAAACTTATGGTCAATTATCTTTTTTTAAGATACTAGTCTATGGTCAAAAAGTAGTTCTTAGTATCTAAAGGGAATACAATTGCAAAGCAACTTGAATGTCCAATCAAGTAATTGCAGCATTGTAGAAGTGGAAACAATCAAATTTTTGACAAATATCTTTGTTTAGAGAAGTCTGTCAACCAATTAAAAATCTATGACATATATACAATTTAAAAAAAAATTCTAAGAAAAAAATAATCATCCCATAAGATGATGTCCTGAGAACAGGAAAGAAGATCATCACAGACATGGCAATGCTGTAACATGGCTCTATGACCTGTTACCTGGAGACATGACGGCATTCTGATCTTACAATGCACAGCAATTCAGAAGTGAGATGATGTTTTCTCAGATGCAGTATAATTTCAAGTGATAATTAGTGCATAAATATAATCATTTTACTGATAATTTATGCAAGTAACCAATAATCAGTTAGAGGCCTAAATATATAGTTTATTTCTTTCAGTAATTCCTTCTTCAAAACAATTCTAAATGAAAATCTAAAGCACTTTATATAGGTCAAACTTACCAAATTTTGGAAAGTGTTTTCTGTTGCTCCATTTGTCTCTTAAGGTGAAGTTAAATAGCAGAATAGATACCTATGGAGTTCATCCAAATGAAAAAAAAAAAAAAAAAATCACTAAAAGTGAGTGTCAATANAAAAAAAATCACTAAAAGAAAAGTGAGTGTCAATATTACTGGAGAAATTCTGAGAAATTGTGCTGTTTTCCCTGAACCATCAATGCCATTATCTGTCTCACTCAACCCATTTTTACACAGGATATGAATCAAGGAGGGTTACTCATGGAGGCTTCCGAGGGTTTGTTTCTGTGTAGAGTCCGTTTGATATTCCTTACAGAACACGTTCATTTACATTTCCTATTACAGTTAATTCTCAGACATATAATGATCTGTCTTGAGTGGAATACTTTATACACTTGGTTTTTGCAACTTGTTATTCACTTTAACTGCCAAACTATTAATGTGCTCTGAAAATAGAACTGCTTTCTTTTAAAGTTACTTCTTTTGTAGGTATACAGATAATGAAGGAAATATGGGACATGAACCTGGACTTACTCAGTTGTAATACATCAAAAGGTGTCGGAGAGAAGCCAGCCAAATTTAGATCATGTCTAACCTGCAAAAAGGATGAACCTAAATCATGGTTTATAGCCTGCCATCTATTCAGCACAGATTAAATGCTATGTATTATTTACTGTAGTTGTAAAAAATGGTGTACAAGCAACTTCATTTTGATTTATAGAGTATTGATCCATTTAAAAAACCAAATAGCTCTAATTTTAATTATATTTTAGGAATTGAAGTATGAAAGTATGAATATTTTGATTAATTGGACTTTTTTTCTTGAGAATCTACCACTTAGAAGGTGGGCATACTGTTTCTTGTAGGATTCAATCTCCTGACAGAATGACAGCTTTCTAAAGCTTTCCTCACATCTTCTCCTGTATTTATGCTTGTGGATATAAGATACAGTTTTTCCTAGTATCTGACAAGTATCTTAGTGCTTCCACCAAGAATTATTCTTTCTAGGAAAGGGAGGTGACAAATGTGACAAAATGTTACAATTTCTACAGCTTCTTTGTTGAAAGAGAAGCATTCAACAAACTTGACTTCCTCCTTTTGGGCACTTTAAGGACCCAAGAGCCACAGTAAGTAGGAGCGTCTTCAAAAAGATGTTTTAAAAGATTATCTAAATTTCACTGAAATTCTTTTAAGAGGAAGTGCTCTGTGAACCTTGGTCTGCAGCTTGCCTCAAACCTACATCTTCAACAAGAAAAAAAAATCCAAACCTTTCTTTTCCTTCTTTTTTT
>VWYO01025565.1:0-11939 GCA_013400275.1 Rhadina sibilatrix | reverse complement strand
CAGGGACAGGTGACACAGCACACAGTGATGTGACACAGCACAGGGAACCCCCAGGAAGCAGATGCTTTGTTTTCTGTGTTGAGCTGGGCGCAGGAGCTGAGCATTTTTATCTGGAGTCCTCCCAAGCCTTGGGGCCCTGGCAGCCGTGACATCTCTGCCTGGCTGTGCTCCTGGGCTGGGGTTCTGTGTAAGCAGGCTGTGGCTGTCACACGTGCCACGGTGACAGGCTGGCACCTTCAGCCCTGGGCTGGAGTCACACGGAGCTCCCTTCTGCCTTCTCCAGCCTCGCTGCTCTCACTTCCCCCTGCTGGCACCGGGCCTGGGGACAAGAGCAAAAGCCCAGGGCACTGCCACCCGCACCAGCGACCTCCCTGCCCCTGCCCTTCATCAGCCCCTGGCTCCTCCACCCTCTGGGGGCTGCAGGGAGGAAAATCCCCCCCAGGAAGCCCAAGCTGGGGAGCTGCTGCTCTGCTGGCTGTGTCCATGGGCAGAGCAGCTGCAGGGACATTGCTGTGCCAAGGACAGGGGGTTGGTTGTTCCCAGAGGTGAGGGATGCCCAGGGAGACCCCAGCCCTGGAGGTGCCCGAGACCGGACACGGCACACGGTGCTCTGGGCTGGGGACAAGGTGGGCACTGGTCACAGCTTGGACTCCGTGGCCCTGCAGGGCTTTCCAGCCTCAGGGATCCTGGATCCTGTTAAAGGGCACTTCCGATGGCAGATTTGACAACCCCAGCACAGCCCAGGGCCTCCCCCAGGCTGGCAGGGGGAGCCCTGTGTGTCCCCAGCCTGGTGTCCTGCTGCAGGGCACAGCCCCCAGTGCCTCCCGCCAGCTCCTGCCGCTTGGGGCAGCTCACAAAGGCTCAAATATTAATACTGTAATTAGCTATAAATTAGTTATGAAGGGTTTGATGGCAGGTTTTCCCCTCGCTCCGTGGCTGCATTGCAAGGGTGTCGTGTTTGAGCAGGTGACACTGTGACCCACGGCTCTCCCTGGGAAGCAAGGGGTGTCAGGCAGCACAGAGCTGTGCCACCCGTGCTGGGAACAGGGACAGCACCGGGGGGGAAATACACAAAGTACATAAATATATAAAACACATGCATAAAATACATAAAATATATAAAATACATCAATACATAAAATACATACATTAAATACATAAAATATATAAAATACGTACATGTATAAAATACATGCATAAAATACATAAAATATATAAAATACATCAATATATAAAATACATACATAAAATACATACAATATATAAAATACATCAATGTATAAAATCTCTGCACAGAAGTAGCCCTTGCTGGGGGTTTCAGCTCAGGGGTTTGGTGTTCCTGTAGACTCCAAGTGTGTTTTGTTCGAAGCCAAAGGTGACTCGGATAAAGTTTCCAGCCCAGCTGGGAGCAGAGCGGCTGGAGCAGCGTGACACAGCACAGGACAGTGTGACACAGTGCTCGGCTGGAGCAGCGCTGCCCGAGGGCAGGGCCGGCCCAGGAGAGGGGAAGGTCCTGGCTGGAAATGAGGATGGAGCGGCCCGGCAGGGGCTGCACCGGGGACGTTGTCCCCACGGCCATGGGGACACCAGCGGTGCTGCCAGCCACTGCCGGTGCCCTGTCCCTGTCCCTGTCCCTGCCCTGTCCCTGTCCCTGCAGCCCCTCCGCCGCCCCATCCACCACCCGTTCCCAGCTGGCAGAGTACACGGGGCGCTCCCAAAGCCCCTCCGTCCCCCCCGTGCCGCTGCCGGCCCCCAGGGGAGGCTGACCCGGGTCCCCGAGCATCCCGGAGCTGTTCCCACCCCCGGCAGTGAGGGACAGGCCACCAGAGCGGCCCCAGCCTGTCCCTGGCTGGCTCTGTGCTGCTGCCAGCCCCTCACTGTCCCCTCCTGCCCCAGCAGAGCCTCCCTGCTTTCCGTGCTCAGCTCACTCCACTCCTGTGTTTCACAGCCCTCATCCTCCCTCCCACAACCCAAAAAAAAAAAGAGGAAACCCGGCATCTTGTGGTTGTTTCCCCACAGCAAATCACTGGGGAGACACTTCGGAGCACTCTTGTCAAACACAATCTTGATTGCATCGCCGAGTGTCTGCAAGGTCTGCCCGGCAAGGAAAAAAACCAAAAGAATCTGATTTTGCCACGACAGAACAAATTCAGATGGGAACTCAACCCTCTTCCCGCAGCCCCATCTGATTCCCTTCTGTCCTGCCAGCACTGAGGCGCGGCTGCGGTGAGAAGTTGTGCCGAGTGCCGATGATGTCGCTGCTCCAGGCCGGGTTTACCCGGAGAGTTTGACACCTTGTGCCGTGGGGAACCTCCCTCCCGTCCCTGGCAGGGGAGCGACAGCCGGTGACACAGCGCTCCCCTCGCTCGCCCTCCCCGGTGTTTGCCGCACGTTGCCATGGCACTGAGGCTTCTCCACCAACAGCCACAAACAAACCGCATCCGAAGGAACGAAACCCGAACAATCCCTAATTAAATTAAAATCCGGCAGCAAAAATAACGTTTTCTCTCTAAATGCCGAGCCGTTTTTCCTGAGCTGCTGGCCGTGCCTGCCCTGACACTGCTGTCACCCACCCCTCAGCTCCAGCCTGGACTCTGCCTTCCCTCAGCCACTTCTGATCACAACCTGCGCTGGCTGAGGAGCTTTTCTATCAATAAAACAAATTCTCTGTGAGGAAACAGCCTCAAGTTGTGCCAGGAGATGTTCGGGTTGGACGTTGGGAAAAATTCCTTCAGGGAAAGGGCTGTGCCAGCCTGGCACTGCCCAGGGCAGCGAGGGGCCCCCACCCCTGGAGGGATTGAAAAGCCCTCTGGATGTGGCACTCGGGGACGTGGGGCAGGGCTGGGAGAACAGCCGGGCTGTTGGTCTCAGAGGGCTTTTCCAACCCAAACCATTCCAGGACTGTGTCTGAGGGCCCCTGCAGCATCCCACTGACCCCCCTCCCTGTCCCTTCACCCTCGCCCGGGCTCGGAGCTCTGCCTCTGAAGATCATTAATCATAGATATAATTTAATGACAGCTGGGTCGTGTCCTGCTAACTAAGTACACCTTGTTTGCCTCAAAATGCTAATGGCTCCTCTGAATCATTAATGAGGGACAATTGGTACGGTGCCTAATAATCTTGTGTGGTCTAGTTACAGATTTATTCATAGGAACCAACCCGAGCCCTTTGTCATGGTAAAAAGCAGCAAAAACCGGGTTGTGCAGAGCAGCTCTCCGTGGCACCAGCTCAGCACAGCGGCTCTGAGTGTCAGCACAGCTCTCCTGGAGAAACCCGAGACCCCTGCCCGCATCTCCTGGTGTGGATTAGGCAATCCACAGGTCATCCCGTCGCTTTCAGTGGGAATAGTAGAGAAATGAGCTGGTTTTCCGTGCTGTGTCTGTGCCGTGGTGGGCATGGGTGTGTCGGGGCAGCTCCTGCAGAGGGGCTCATGGTGTGTGTCACCGGCAGGGTCTGGCCCCGGGGAAGCCACGGAATGCAGGGAATGCTGCAGGAGGAGTTTGCAAAGCTTGGACTCTGATCTTGGATGTCCTCCCCACGGGTGGGAGAAGCTCGGTGTGGCGGGGGCTGGCCCCAGCAGAGCCCCAGCTCAGCTCTGTCCTCTCAGCCCAACGCTGCAGGAGAGCTTCCCCCGCCCCTGGGACATTTGAAATCCACAGCTGCTCAGCTGGGATCTGATGGCTGGAGGATGCTGAAGGGGACAGGCTGGGCCACCAAACCCATGGTGGCAACCAGGAATGGGGCTGAGCCTGGCTGATCCCTTCAGCTTTCTCTGCCGTGTGTTCCAGGCTCTGTGCTGCCCAGGGTGCAGCTCTCAGCCTCACACTCAGGGGCACTCAGCTCTGCACAGAGCAGGGACACAAAACAAATCCTGTTCCTGCTGCACCCCAAGCACAGCTGGGACAAGTGTTCAGCCCCAGAGCACAACCAGCGGGGGCTGGAGGGAGAAAACAAGAAGGGTGGGACTGCATCAGCTGGGGCTGGAACTGGGCAATTCAACCCCAAGGTGCAAATGGGCCCGAACTGAGCAAAGGGGGAGACCTCGTGACTGTTTGTCCATTTTGGGTCCATTTTGGGTCCATTTTGTGTCCATTTTGTGACCATTTTGTGTCCATTTTGGGTCCACCTTGGGTGCAGCCCTGGCCAGGCTCCTGTCCTGCCCAAGGTGCACCCCAAATCCCTTTCAATAAATCTCTGCTTTATTCTCCATCTCTGCCCAGTCTCTGCTCCAGCTCAGCCCTCCCAAGGCACCAGGCTGGCGGAGCAGGTCAAAAGCTTCCGTGTGGATTGCAGCATCCCTGTGGCCCTTTCAGCACAAGAATTCAGGTGTCTGATAGCTGAACCTGCTGGCACAGATTTAGATCTCAAAAGGAATGGCAATAATCTTATGAATGGACCTTCTTCTCTCCTTTGAACTCGGACTTTGTAGAGGCAGAAGTTGAGCAGCCAGCTCAGGTTTGACTCTTCCCCTTCCTCAATCCTCGTGCAGCATCCAAGCAGGAGAGGGCCTGGGGGGTGGAGGAACCGGCGGGCAGGGCTCCTGCTGGGATTTCTGCTTCTGGTACAAGCACCTCTGCTTGGGGCTGGCCGAACATTCCATCCGTGGGACGGCTGAAATCCTGCTTTGTGTTTCTCCTTTCTCACCTTGGCCCTCGGCTGAATTTGGGAAGTAGCTGGCAAATAATTTGGGGCGGTGGAAATTTCCCTTTTCATCCCCGAATCCACCCTCCTGCAAAGCCGCTCGCTGCGCCTGCCAGTCTCTCTTCCCAGGAGCAGTTTTCCTGTCTTACTTGGCTTGAGTTTGCAGAAGTGTGTCCGTCCTCCCCAGGTCTGAATTTCTGTGTTTTCACTGAGGTGGAAAGAGCAGACGTGGTTTGCCGTGGCTGAGCTGGGGCTGAGGCTCTGCTGAGCTAAATGAATGCTCAGGAAAACCAGTGAATAGGAAAATAATGGAGTGATCCAGGATTTATAGCACATCTTAGGAACATCTCAATAAATTCCAGGATCCTCTCTGCATCAAGGATGAAGTGTTTCAAGGAATCTTACGTAGAGACCGTGGTCTTGAAAATCCCCTGTTTCTCCAAATAATCAAAATTCTTCTTTTTTAATTATGCAAATTAAAGTTGCTGAGGAACAATTGCTTGATTAGACCAGTTGGTACTGACCTAATAAATTATTTTGAATATTTTTCACAGGAAATTGATTTAATTGAAGCTTTTGTTAGCCCCTGCAAATGCACTCGGTTCATGCCACAGCACCCAGGAATTTATAAATGGGCTCGGAATGTTGTTCAGGCACCAGAAAATAAACCTCCGAGCTATTTACTACCTCCATGATATATAAAGTTTGCAGTTTTGATTTTGTGTGATTATGTTCAGCAATGGTGACCTTTAGAGGCAACAATATTGAAGTGTAATGAGGAGATGTTTGATCACTGGTGTACAATGAGGAGTTGGCGTGACTGCTCCATTCCTTCCTGGAATCTGTGAAATCCAGCTGACAGGCTTTAACCTTTAGACTGCTGAGGGCTGGCAATGTGTAGGGATTTAGCCTGTTTATACACCAGGGTGGCTATATGAAATTTTATATCATTTCTGCCCTCACTCCCTGCCTGGACGGTGTGTGTTTAATAACAGCCACTGCTGTGTGCTGGGAAGGGGCTGGGTCTGAGTGCCAAGGACAGGGGCTCTGCCCACCTCGTCCCTGGGGTGTGCTGGGCAGCTCCCTGATCCTCACCAGGCCATGTGCATCCCTGCATCCTCACCAGGCTGTGCCATCCCTGCACCTTCACCAGGCCATGCCCAGGGCTCCCTGTCCATCCCTGCATCCTCACCAGGCCATGCCCAGGGCTCCCTGCCCATCCCTGCATCCTCACCAGGCTGTGCCATCCCTGCATCCTCACCAGGCCATGTGCATCCCTGCATCCTCACCAGGCTGTGCCATCCCTGCATCCTCACCAGGCCATGTGCATCCCTGCATCCTCACCAGGCTGTGCCATCCCTGCACCCTCACCAGGCCATGCCCAGGGCTCCCTGTCCATCCCTGCACCCTCACCAGGCCATGCCCAGGGCTCCCTGCCCATCCCTGCATCCTCACCAGGCTGTGCCACAGCTCCCTGCCCACCCCTGCATGCCTGCCTGGCCGTGCCCAGAGCTCCCTGTCCATCCCTGCACCCTCACCAGTTCATGCCCAGAGCTCCCTGCCCATCCCTGCACCCTCACCAGGCCGTGCCCAGGGCTCCACGCGTGTCCCACCGGGATCCCCGGGCTGACCCCCAGGGCCCCTGTGCCCTCCCCGTCCCCAGCACGCCCCCGTGCCCGTGCCCGTCCCCGTGCCCTGCCGGGGCTGTGCCGGGCTGTCCCTGCCGGCGTCACACGGAGCTGCGGCGGGCAGGGCGCCCCAGGAATTGTAAATTCCTCTCTCTCAGCACGGTTTAAAAGTAAATAGACATTATTCAGGTTGATGTTTTGGCAGGAGATGTGAGATTACAGACTGTGAATCCAAACACTTCACACGGAGAACAGACTGGAATACAAAGTACTCGCAGATCGTCAGATTCTCTCTTGGCTAATTGTTCATTAATACATCTTTTCTATCTATATATTTAAATCTCTGTTTATATACACGCGCAGGCATTTACCTATATGTATGTATATACATAAATGGCTGTTGATATATCAAAATCTATCCATATGCATATGTCTGTGCGTCTGAGTGACACCCTGAGCGGAGCCTCCCCTCCCCGAGGCGCCAGCGCTGCCTTCACAAGCGCAGGCAGGATTTCCTGCCGGCTCCCAAAGCCGTGCCCTCCGCTCCGAGAGGGCACCCGGGGCCCCGAGAGCAGGCACGGGCGGCTGGGTCTCAGATTTCGGCTCTGACAGTTTCTGATCCTGTGCCGCCGAAGGATGCAGCTCTGAGCCGAGCATCCAGTGCCAGTCAGCTCTTCACAGAGCTTGGGAAGGCTGGCCTGAAACAGGGGCTGGACAGAGCTGGAGCAGAAAGGAGAGATTTCTTAAAGCAGATATTTATTAAAGCAGGTATTTGTTAAAGTAGATATTTATTAATGGAGATATTTATTAAAGTAGAGATTTCTTAAAGCAGATATTTATTAAAGCAGGTATTTGTTAAAGTAGATATTTATTAATGGAGATATTTATTAAAGTAGAGATTTCTTAAAGCAGATATTTATTAAAGCAGGTATTTGTTAAAGTAGATATTTATTAATGGAGATATTTATTAAAGTAAATATTTAATAAAAGGCTCCCAGGGCCCACCCTGGGCATCACAGGAGCCTGACCCAGGCTGCACCCAGGCTGGGTTGGGAATGGCCACACACAGTGGCTGCCCCATCAGGAGATTTTACATTTTGATCAGTTCTGCTCCATTTGCACATTGGGGTTTAATTAATGTCCAATTCCAGCTGCAGGCTGTGAGGTCCCATCCTTCTTGTTCCTCCCTCCAGCCACCCTTGTTTGTGCTGTTGGGCTGAAAGTTGTCCCTGGTCCCCAGCAGGAACAGGATTTGTTTTGTGTGCTCGTTCTGTGCAGAGCTGAGTGAGGCTGAATGTGAGGCTGAGAGCTGCACCCTCGGGTGGCACAGAGCCTGGAACTGTGAGAGCTCAAATCTGAAATCTCAGGTCCCCCCCAGGCTGCTGTGGTGGCCTAAGGAGGTGCTGCTGCTGGTGAGAGTAAAGCAGGGCAGAGCTCTTGGAAAAATCATTATGGACTTACATTTCTGGACTTTTTCCACGCTGAGGTTTACTTTTCCTGTGCCAGTGCTGTTCTTCAGGCAGCCCAGAGGAGCTGGGATGTCAGAGGCTGCTCCCAGCCGTGTGTGTGACCCCTTTGTGGGCAGCATCGCTCCTGGGACAGCCCTGGAGCTGTATATATAAATTCCTGACAGCCAGGAATTCCTGCCCCTTATCTCACCTAATGATGATCCGTGAAACAACTTGTGGAAGAGTTTAGCTAAGGAAACAAAGCGAAGAGAAAGGCAGTTCCAAGAAGCCTGCCCAGGACAGAAAATGTCTTAAAAAGCCGCAGTATTTAGAGGCTTAATTAGTGTATTGGGTCATTATGACACCCAGCTCGTTTCATTACCCTCCTAATGCCTCATGAGCTGGCAGTTAAACACTGTCTGCTGGGCCTGGCCAGCCCTCCCTGGTCTCAGCTTACCTGGAGTGGGGAAGGAACGGAGCCCCAATTAGAAAGCTTTCAGCCCAGCACCCATGGAAAAGCCAAAAGCCGATAAAGGTCAGCGTGAAATTTGAATGACAGGGCTAAAGTCTTTTACTCATAATTTTGTGTTTGCAATAGAATTCCGAGCAATTCACAGCCTTAAAGGCCTTAAGTGAGAACGGCAATTAATTGTAATGAATAATCTGACAAATCTGGTTGACATATGGCTGCTAATGCCCTCCTTTCTAGTGGGAGCAGTGGAGGGATTAGATTAACTCAAATGAAATCTGGGAGCGCCATGCCATCTGCATGTTCAGCGAGGAGCAGCACACGTTAAATGGGGAGTGGGTAGAGAGATCTGTCTTGTTCTCATCCCTCCCTGAGCCCTGGGCAGGGCTGGGAATAGTGGCTTGATTATTGCACCAGCTGCCTGTCAATCCAGCAGTGCCGGGGAGCCAGGCAGCACAACCTGCAGAGCTAATATAGCAAAAAGGCTGTTAACGATCACCCAGGCGGAATTAGCATAAATTGATCTATCCCTCTGTTTGTACAGTTTGTGGTTCCAGTCGGGTTGCCCAGGCAGGCACTGGAGCCCCATCCCTGGAGGGATGAGGAGGCTGTGTGCAGGTGGCACTTGAGGGCACGGGTCAGAGGTGGCCTTGGCTGGGCTGGGGGAACCCGCTGGCCTTGGAGGGCTTTCCCACCCCCCAGCACTCCGTGGTTCTGTCTGGGAGGACTGGGTCCCCTCCCCGTGTCACAAGCAGTACCCAGACCCCGGTGGGAGTGTTGGGTGGAGCCCTGGCAGAGCATCCCGGGCTCGGCCAAAGGGAGGTGTGGAGGCAGCAGCTTCCCCAAAGCCAGGGCAGTGAGGGCTGGGAGCTTCTGGCATTCCTGACACTTCCAAAGGGAGGTGTGGAGGCTCCCCAAAGCCAGGGCAGCAGGGGCTGCAGGGCTGGGGGGCACTCCTGGCATTTCTGGCACTCCTCCTTTCCCTGGCACGCACTCCTCCGAGGTTTCCCAGTTCCTTCTCCTTGCAGAGGCAGCAGTTCCCCCTGGCAGGGTGAGGAAGCTGCAGCCACGGGCACAGCAGTTGCCACCTCTCACGGTGTCAAAGCACCAACATCTCCAAATTTCCACGGTGCTGCCGGGCTGGCAGCCCTGCTGCCTCCTGGTGACCCGAGCAGAGCCTGTGCACACCAAGCCCCTCTGCTCCAGAGGGGTCCCTCAGCTGAGCCCGGTGGTTTTTGTGAGCTTTGCTCTCCAAAGTACAAATAACTGCCAAGAAGAGGAAAAAAGGTCTTAAGAAAATAGGGGTGAAGAGCAAGACTGGTGCCCAGAGCCCACCTCACCAGGATTCCTGGGGAGATGTCGTGTTGGAGAGGGCTTGGAGCAACCTGCTGTGGTGGGAGGTGCCCCTGCCTGTAGCAGGGGATGGAATGAGATGAGCTTGAAGGTCTCTCCCAACCCAAACCCTTCTGTAATTCCCTGACTCTGTGATTCTGTGCCATGTCTAAGTGACAGCTGACCTCAAGGAGCAGAAACCCTTCTCATTAGGAATCAGAAGGATGTACCAAATGTCACCTTAATTTGGATAAAGCTAGAGGCCAGGCAGAACCTGGCTGTCAGTCAGCACAGGGACGAAGTGTTTGAAGTGGTGCTCAAGTTCTCAGCTCTGGAAGGGCCACAGAAGTGGCAAGGAAGCCAGGGCTGCCTCCCACAGCCTTTTCACCACATCTCTGTGACACATGAGACCTCGCTGATCCAATCCACAGATTTTCTAGTCTCAAAGGCTCAAAATGTTTGGGAAGTTCATGGAAGGGGGGTTTATCCTGTTTTTTATGTCACCTTGGGTCCCACAGCACCTCCTGAAGGTGTGTTGGGGTTGTGACCCACACCAGAGCAGGAGGTTCAGCCAATCTCTTTTCTCCTGGGCAGTATTTAGGGAGCAGAGCTGTTACACTCCAGACCACTCTCTGCTTTGGGAGAAAAAGTAGAATATTTGGAAAATCATGTGCCCCCTGCCCCATGGCACCGATCCCTTTGGCTCTCCCACTCCCAAATCCCACCGGCTGCTGCAGGAATTGGGAAAGCTCCCCAACCTAAAAACACAAACTGAGCCAAATGGAACTAATGCTTGGTCTGCTTCAAACTGTTCTAAACCTGCTGGTTCCTGCTCTGTAAGAGACTCTGGAGGAGAGAAGGTCCACGGGGGACAGGACATTCCCAACCACAGGGACACGCAGCCACAGCTCCTCCCATGCAAACCCCTCCTTGGGTTTAATGACCTCACCTGGCTGAAAAACCATGCTTGAACTTAAAACTGCAAACAAACCTGCAACTTCCAAATGCGTCCGGTTAATGAAGTCACTACATAAATTTAGCACATTATTTTTTGTTATTAATTGCTAACAGTGGAAAGGGCTAAATTCAGAATAACTCTCTGTTTCAAAGACCTAATTGCCAAGGACCTAGCCTTAATATTAACTAGGATAATTATTATGCAAAGCATACCCACCCAGAATGTTTGCATAGCTATCACAAGCGCTTTCATAAATGATGCTTTAATTAGTCTTAATTAGAATTTGTTTAAGTCAGCAGGGAATGCAGAGCCCGTGAAATGATGTATGTAATAAGCATCAGGCTCACTTTTTACTTGGGGAATAGAGCTGACAAAATCACATCACGTTAAATTGATTCAGTCAGAATTAAAATTCTTATGGTATTAATTAAATGGGGGATCTCATTAGCAGGCTGCAGGGTGACAGAGCGACTCTTTGGCGACCAGATGTGGGGAAGCAGCGCCGAGCAAGGGCACCCTTAGGCCGGAGCCGCTGCTGCCGGCGGCGCGGGGCGGGACGGGCACGGGGCAGCCCCGGCGCTGGGATCCCCGCAGCCCCCGGTTCCTGCCGGCCCGCAGTGCAGGGGATGGCCGGGCTGGGCAGGGGGTGGCTGTCCTGGGCTGTCCCCCGGTTCCTGCCGGCCCGCAGTGCAGGGGATGGCCGGGTGGGCAGGGGTGGCTGTCCTGGGCTGTCCTGGGCTGTCCTGGGCTGTCCCCCGGTTCCTGCCGGCCCGCAGTGCAGGGGATGGCCGGGCTGGGCAGGGGGTGGCTGTCCTGGGCTGTCCTGGGCTGTCCCCCGGCTCCTGCTGCCCTGCAGCCGCACGGGATGGCCGGGCTGGGCAGGGGTGGCTGTCCTGGGCTGTCCTGCTGGCAGCACCCGCAGCACTCGTGGCTGCTGCTNCCTGGGCTGTCCCCCGGCTCCTGCTGCCCTGCAGCCGCACGGGATGGCCGGGCTGGGCAGGGGGTGGCTGTCCTGGGCTGTCCTGCTGGCAGCACCCGCAGCACTCGTGGCTGCTGCTGGGGCAGGAGGGTCCCTGCATTTCCCTCCCTCGCCCCGGCCCCTCCAGCGGGGCGTTCCCGGTGTCGGTGGCCATCTCACAGGCGGCTCAGGGCCAGCAGCCCCTCCTGCCCCGCTCCAGGCCCGTCCCACCCTGCGGGGCTCCCCAAGGGCGGATGGTGTTTGCCTCAATTGGCATCTGCTTCGTGAGTGCCGGGGGGCACCGTGGTACCAGAACCTTGCGGGTCTGATTCCTCTGTCCCAAATTTCAGTGTTTAAACAATAAACCTGGAGCTGGAAAGGGAAAGCTCGGCCCTGTGTCTGGGTGAGGAACCAGCATTCCCAAGGGAAACATGGGGGTCCTCTTCTGTGTCCTCTTCACCCAAGGATGGGATGGGATAGGGTGGGATGGGATTCATGGGATGGG
>VWYO01025564.1:1392-34585 GCA_013400275.1 Rhadina sibilatrix | reverse complement strand
ATACCCTGGACTCCAACACCCATGTGTGAATACAAGTAAAAGCATGCATAAAGATGCTGAATGTATTCACGTGAAGGGGATTCTCTGGAGGACTGTTTCCTTGCTATTTTGGACAGAGTAAATTAATGAGTTGCAAATATGAGCTGTTAATCGATGCAAAATTTTAGCCAATTCCCAAATTCCAAGATAGATGCTAAGATATGTGATGAAATGAAATATGATGTTTCTGCAGTATTTAGTAGGTTTAATGTTGGTGTAGTGAATAGTGGAGTCAATGTTACATTTGAGAATAAATTCTGTGTTGCCTTGGCCTGTTTTAAATTCTTGTAGGTAGAATTTTGAGATTCTACTGCTGAATTTCAAGCATACCTATTAAACTCTTCCTTAGACTTGTAGAGAACACCAATATAACTAAACTAAGTGCTAAAGTAGCATAATGACTACAAAAAACTAGAATGCTATAAAATACCTGTTAATTTATTTATAAATACATCTTCGATAAAGTGTTGGTTTAGATTATCTTGCTAGTAATTATTATCTTATTTCTAATGGCTTGACAACTTTTTCTCTTCCATTATCAACTGTTTAGCAGTGCATCATTAGAAACCTTTTAAACATAAAAATTATGTTTCTTTTGATGGATTTTTAATAGTACATTCAGAGTACAGTATACCTGCCCTTTGCTGCCTCATCTTTTCTCTGCTGTTGCTGCTGTTTCTGCTCCCCCACTCCTATTTTTCCCAGCCATTCATATGTGGGGAACTGATCCTGCAAGGGGAACCCATGGTGTTTCCTAGGAATATTACCAGGCTTTTGCTGTGTAACGGGATAGTTACATGTTACAGTTACATGGGTCTCTTCTGCTTGTTGTATAAAAACTGTAGTTCTAATTCTAACACGAGAGCTGCAATGACCTTCAGTTTTACTCTGTAGTTGCCTCTGCAATAATTTTCAGTTTTTAGAAGTTGGCATACCATTGTAATAACGCTAAATAGAGTGGGAGAAGGTAACTTTTTGCTTCCAAATTCCTCTCCCTCCCTTAACCTTGTTACTATTTGAGTGAATAGCAACCAGTGAAAATTTGGGCAGAAGAACAGCAATATCTGCAAATCCACTGGAACATAGATAGTACTTTTTAATTTGTGGAAATGCCAGAAATTAAAAGCATCAGAAAAAAGGAATTGGAAAGGGCTCCAGAGATATCTCTTTAGGTTTTTCTATTGTATTGAACATTTAGCTAGCTGTAGGACTGTAGTTCAAAGCTGCAAGAATACAATAGAAATTCAAAATACAGTAGAGTCTGCATGTCATTTTTAGGAACTGGCTGTCAAATGGAGAACTAATACAAAGAAAGGAAAAGGTTTATTTCTGCACAGCTTTGAATCTTGTCAATATTTCCAAAATATCCTGTAATATGTTGCCAACCATATCCTAAACTTTTGTGTAAGGAGAGGTAGTACTGCCTGTGATTATTTTAAGGCAGTTTTAATTCTGACCAGATGGGTTCAGGAATACAAATCAAGAAGAGGGAAGACTGCATCGGGATCCGAGGTACACAGGGCTACCAAGTCTGTTGCCTGGCAACAAAATTTCAGTTGTGAATAAAGATACCTTGAATGTGGACAGGCTTGGGAGAGACACAGGTGGAGAGCAGGTCTCTGAAATGAACTGAAGGGGTTCATGAGAGAGGTAAAAGTGAATGTGTAAATACATGTTCCTGGAGAACAGAGAGCTAGAATTCATTAGCTTCCAGTCTTTAGTCTGCTAATGTTCCTTTGCACTGATCTGGAAATGATATTTAATGGAATTTGGCTAGTTATAAATTTAAAGTTTTTAGAACTGCGTATAGCTTTTGGAAGATTTCCTTGGAGCTGTCTGACACTCATAGATGAAATTTAAATACCTCAAGACCAGTTCAGAAATAATTTTTTTAAGCTCATATAAGTTTTGAGGGAGGGATTTGAGAAGTGGCATAATAAAATTTTTTAACTGCAGATAAGTTCATGCATTGACTGGTTTAAAATAGAAATAGATTAAAATGTAGCAAACACATCTGGGTGGGTTTTTTTTTTCCCATGGAAAATGGGAGCACCAGATTAACTGAGTATTAAATTAATAGAAAACGATGCTGTATTACATTGCCTGCTGTGTGAAAGTGTTCCTATAGGATATGACAGGTAATTGAGTCATCAACATAAAATATTAATAATTAAGATGATACATTTCATTTTCTTAATGTGCTGTAGTCCCACATCTATCTATGTGCAAATATGACACAGATTTACTGGGACACAGTAGTCACCTTGAAGCTGTGCTCAGTAGCAGCTGATTAGCATTATCTGTTCCAAATGCAAAATAAGTTCAGCTTCTCTGACCTCATTAGAGGGAGCTGAGAGTGCCTCAGTAATAAATGCTCATCTAGCTTCTTCCAATAATTTGATTTATATGGAAGAAAGTTTTAATGACGCATTCCCTGCCACTAATAGGCCAGCAGTCCTTACAGATGTAGAAGAAAGATTCTGAATATAATTAGACTTAGCACTAAAAATTAAAAAGGGGGCTCAAGTAGGAAAATATTATTTTCTTCACTAGCACACAGTCTGTAATACAGCTGTCTTTTCACCCACTTGTATTCATAGACATCAACACAGAAATAAGGCAAATGCATCTGGAAGTGCTTGATAATCTGTTTGTAAACTTAGATATGTGCACCTGTTTGCTTTTGAATTTGAATTACTAGAGTCTATGCCCATCAAAAATAATTATCATTCTGGCAAACTATTAGCTTTATTTTCCATTGCTGAATAGAAAGAATTTGGTTGATAAAATGATCTGTGAAGCTGAGAGGCTGGTTCTTTAAATTTGGATCTAAACCAAATTTAATTTGGTGAATTGAAAATGTGAAATTTTCAGAAACTTGTGTGCTTTATAATAGAGCAAGATGGTAAATTTTAATTTCACACAATTTGCATAAGATTATAATGCAAAAATACAGATTGCAATCAGTCTGTTCCAAATATAATCTTCTCTGTTGATAGAAATTAATATGTCATCTTGAGTCCTTTAAACCAGCAAGTTAATCTGCAACTCAAAACTAACAAACAGCAAAATGGTATAAAAGCCTCTTCTCTATTCTGTGATTAGGGAGAATTGGTTACTTCAGGAAAGACAGGTATATTGGCAAATGATGTAAAAGTTTATAAGCTTGATCTATCACTCATTTTTCAAAGATGTATCAATATTCAGAGTTTTCAAGAGGGCAGAAGTGAGGAGTGACTTAGATTTTACTGTTAGCAAAAGAACACACAAGATACCAAAAAGCCTGCTCCCCAACCCCCTTATTTCAGTACTTGAAGTGTCACATGTCACATGGATAACATCCATTTATCTTTCAGTTTAAAGATCAAAAATTCTCTTTGTGTTTTTGCAGTGCTCTGAATTTGAGAGCTTGATCCTGCTAAATCTGTTAGTTGGTTTAGGGCCCAATTACTAGTCACAGGAACAAATGAAAACTTCAGATAAGATGACACCATGCTGAGATAATTCAAAAGCAGTCAGTCACACTACTTCAGGCTTCTTTTTTTCCTTGAAATGTGGCTCTTTGAAAACTATTTATGAGGGAAGAAAAAAAGCACTCTTCTCTTTTTTTCACTTTACTTGCAGAGTTCACCTAAAGTCTGAACTGTGTGAGATGCATTATCTTTCTAATATCTCCACAGAGCATTTTCCTCCCTCCCAGGTAAAATAGAGCAAGTCTAGGTAGATAAAAGACGTGTTTACTTGTGGCTGGGAAGGCTGTATACAGATGAAGGATCTGACATCTCTGACACCTTTGTATTTAGCTGAGATCTTTCACAAGGTACTAAATGGATGGTTTGGACTCTTTAAATCTATCATATTCCAGAATTAGATTTTTCACTATGAGCTCTTCATGTAATTTCTGCTTTGAAAATGGACATATGTGCTGCCTCTAGCAATATTTTCAGTAATAACTTTTCCTTTACCCTAGTAGTGAATGATCAGATAGGTAAAAACAGACTTGCTGCAAATAGAGAAACTGAGGCTGACATTATAAACACATTTGTAGCTCTCTAAATGTGACAGAAACTGGGGCCATTTCATCATGGCATTATCTTCAGTCCCCTGTACTAAATTACTGGTGGGGGGTGGGTTGTGTATGTTCCTCAGATGGCTTTTTGTTATGTGAATGTCCTTGCCCAGCCAGTTTCCCTGTAGGTACTAACATGAAAACAAACTATCCTAAACTCTATAGCCTTAATAAGGAAAGGCACCATGGGGAAGTAAGGGGACATCAGAATATGTTTTTTTGGTTCCCATGTGCTTTTCTGTAATCTAAGATATTGACTCTTGGCATAAGAAATAAAAAGAAAAAAGGCCACCTTTTATATATATATATATATATTTGTATTCTAATTAGGGGTCATAGCAACAGTACAGAGATATTGTGGGTTTTCCACACAGAGAAGACATAAAAAAAAATGATACATCTAAATTTAGGGCAGTTTCTATGCAATTGCATGTCATAGATTGAGACTTATTGTTGAACTTAAAGATCTTTTCCAACCTAAATGATTGTGTGATAAAAGGATATCCAGCTCTACCATTGACTATCTGTCCAGCATAGGGGAAATAGTCAAAGAATACAATGGGGTTGCACAAGCAAATGAGAAACAAAAGCAATGGGTGTGTCAGACTGGTGGGGTTTGTGATTAAGAGTCAGAGTTTGAAAACCTGGTGTTGTTTGTTTAGGCTACCCAGTAGCTCCCTAAGACTAGGGAGGGCTTTGAATGATGATCAGTTTGGAATGAGTCTTTGGAATATTTGGGTAGCTTGGAGCAGTGCCTGTAGTGATGCACCGGACATGGTTCCTTGCTCTCACCAGCTCTGCAAGCCAAGGCAGCAAGCTTTGCCCTAAAGCTCACCCAGAATGGTGTGCACAGCCCAGCACCTTCTCTCACAGGTAGGTGATGATAACCTCATATTTTAGGGGCCTGATTAGGAAACTTTCACTAAAAATAGTTGAAACTAAAGCCTGTGATAGTGTTGCTCATCTGGAGCACTGAGAGTCCCATGACTCAAGCACACATCCAGGCAATATGTATCCAAGGTGTCATTCCCTCCCCAGCCTTCCCCATCTTGTAGGAAAGGGTACATAGAGTGTTGAAAATGAGGAGAAGATGCTTTTCTTCCTGGTCAAGCTGTGCTCTGCTTAAAGACTGGTTTCCAGGCATGAGGACAGAAGTACATGGTGGAACTGCTCTTTGAACTGCTGTTTGTGCACCTGACATTTCATAGCTAGTGACTTAAATGTATTTTTAAATATTGTCATGGGACCTCTTGTCTTTCTCTATTTTAGTTCACAGTAAAGCATAATTCCCTCTGAAGAGCAGCAAGTGAGGGGGTACAAACTTTATGCATCTTCATGAACTACCTCAAATATTTTAACCAAAATTTCATAATTTAAATAAGGATTTAGGCACCCAAAGTGTGGGATTAATGGCTTATATCCAAACCAGTGATTTGCAGAACTGTCATTTTCTTAGAAGTTAGGAGCAAAAAAAAATTAGTTCTAAACGTTTGATTTTCTATAGTACTAAAAATGAAAAGCCATCATTGCCTTTTAAGCCACGTCAAAGCACATGCTACGGTTTTGTTGAAAGGCCTTTGAATATATGAGAAACCCCTCTGCTTGAAAAGACTGTAACAAGGACAGCAAAAATACTTGTCTATAGGGAAAGAGTGGAATGAGTAGAGAATTACTTTCCAGAGAAGTTGTAATTAAGTTTATAGCAACTCAATTAAAGATCCTGATCCACTTGTTGTTCATCTACCTCGGTTGTTAGCAGGCTCAGTGCCTGTGTGCAGGTGTTTAATTAAGGCATCCAGATATGAAGCAGTTGTCTAAACAAATGCTCCAGTCTTGTAATTATCTGTCTTTCTGTTTTTGTTGAGTGCTGTTGCATTTCTCACTCAAAGGCCCATGGCTGGCATGAGGTGCACAATGTGTGAGTGGTGCAGAGCCCGGGTTCAATGGGCATTTCCTCTGCTGGGGAAGGTGCCTTACCCTTGCTGTAGGCAGTGGCACTTCAATAGAAGAGATGTGCTCTGAAATGCTGCACTCCTTCTTAAGGAGCTCACAGTCACAAAAGCTTGGCAATGGTAACATCTGTTAGCAAGAGGCAATGTTATTGTGTGTGTATATATTCATATATGTATAAACAGTGGGTTCTTTTGTTGTTCAGATATTTAAGAAAGCTTATATCTAAGTTGTTTGTGTTTTTTTTTTTTTTTTCATTTAGGCTTAAAAGAGTTTGTGTCTGTCAGAGAAGAACCTCAGCTTGTTTTGGCCTTCTCCTGAATACACTTCAATGAGAGGGGGACTGCAATGGAAAAATACTCCTAAGCCTTTCTTGAGAGGCTGTGGCTCCTAGGACACCCAGCTGAGATGCAGAAGTCAGTGAAGTGTCAAACTGAGTTAACTTTGTGGTGCTCTGGACATGTGCCTTAAAGGACACCATGCACAGCACCACCTCAGTGGCTCGTGCCCTGACTCTGCCAGTTCCTGGACCTCACAGAAAGCTGGGAGGAGGCAGTAGGAAGGGCTGCATAAACAAAGTGCTGCAAGGTTAGTGTCAACTTTACTCTGTGAGCTTGAAAAGCCAGTCTCTGGTGTGTCTGTTTGGAAATGACTATGAGTTATCAGCTGGATAAAAGCCTCACCTGCAAGAAGGGCATTAATCATCCCTAAGGAACACTGATGCTATTTGGCTGAGAAAAGCTGTCTGAAGGATATCAAGATGATATCAAATGATCTTGCCATCATTTCAGTGTGATTAATATCTGAAAAAATGCTTAATTATTAAGCCAAATGAATTTACAATATTGCTTTTGGGAAAATAGGACAGTCTCCTATTTCAGCACTCAGCAGTATACTGGAATTGGCACTGGACAAGAACTTGTTTGTTTCTCTTATCACTTAAAGCCTGCATGCTTGGAACTCTGGGTACAGAGAGGTTGCTGAATGAGCCACCAGGTGGTGAGAGGGCTCCATGTTATTGCTCTTCCTCCACACAGGACCTCAAATATTTGTGGCCCTGCTCCTGGAAGGTGCTGAATATCATTGCTCTGTACAGAGGACAGTCTGCAGCCGTCTATCCTTGTGAAGCATCTCCTGCCTGGGTAAGGAGACCTTTTCTAAGTCAATCTCCTTCCACTGACATACCCAGGTGTGATTATCAACATCCAGGTAACAACTACTAAGTCAGAGTCTTGGGGAGTTTTTCCTCTCTCCCAGCACAATCTCACTCCACTGTTGACAAGTTCTCACAGTGGAAGTGCTGATTAACTTGTGTTTTGGTGTCAGTTGGGATTCCCTTGAAGGATGGTGGCTGGGAAATAATCTTCTAACTGCAGTGTGAAGGAGGAAGGAGCAAAGAGGTGGAAGTGCTGCACAGGGAAGTAGAAATATCTCTAGGGGAGGGAGATTTGGGGAATTGTGTGAAAGGGCCTCTCCATTCCACACCAATACTTCTGGGATGCAATGATAAGTTACATTAAGGGAGTATGTTGAGAAATGACAATGAGCTGAAATAATAACCAGGTATCACTGATCATGACATGACAGTACCATTCCTGCTTTTCTGCACTACACTTTCAAGAAATGAAAAGTAGCTGTCTTGAACTAGGTAAATTGTTTATAGAGTGACAGGAAGCATTGAAAACCATCATACCATTTCTCTGTCAATGAAATACTGCTCCTAATAGCATATTTTTTACGTTTGCTCACTCAAACTTAGGATTGTAATTTTTTAAGATACCCTTTTAATTAAGGTAACAATTACATACTAATTCTGCTGAAGTGCCGATGAAGTGAAGGTACTACATTTTGCCCTCAGGTAGTAATAGAAATACAAAGTAGAGTGCTATCTCTGCCCTAGATTGGTTACATTTTCAAATAACAAGAGAAACTGAGCCAGTGATTCTTTCCCTCCCCACTTTATCCTATTGTTTCAGTTCTGCTCTTATTTTCCTTTAATCAGTCTGTTTCCCTGGGCTTAAACACTTACTGTATCCCAAAGAGGATACTCAACCAAACTGTTCAAGTTGGTTCTTTCATTTCTTGTAAAATAAGCTACCTTCAAAGAGTGTTTTTATTACAGAGATAAACCTGCCTACATTTAAAAATCCTTCTAAACAATGTTGGCAATGTTTATGATATCCCATAAATGGAATAAGGACCATAACAAAATAAATCTCTTATATTGTGGACCTTAAACCTTGTTCCAAGTTATAGGTTATAAGATAAGGGACAATTAGCAATGAAATACAAAGTTATAAAGTAATAATAGCTTTTTCTCCCATGATAGTATAGTTCCTCAGTAGTATTATGTGATAAACAGGGAAATAGTTGAATGGATCTACTAGATATAGTAGATCTATTTTTAATCTCACTTGTACTATTCTAATTCAGGAATAACTCTAGTGTGAAACACTTAAACCTAAGATAAATGAAGGCAGGTTTCCTGTAAAAGTAGAATTATTTTAAATAAATTAAAACAAACATTTAATTCCCCCCAAATTTTGCATTTCATTTGCAAATGAGCTTTTACACATTAATCAATTGAAGAACAAGTACTTAAAAAAAGGAAAGGTCTTTGTAAGGCTCTGAGACAGGATTTGGACCTCCCTTATTACTTATTATCTTATTATTATGAATTTGCTCACATCAGTAACGGTTCTTTCAAAACAAGCAGAGGAAATCAAGAGTATAAATTTATATGCAGACACAAGCACCTAAAATTTACTACAGGTTCAGCAGTTCTCCCTTCTGCTATGTGAGATTTGGCAGCAAGAAAATGGTGAGGCCGTCCCCACTTAAGTACAAATGCTGCACATCCCCCACAGTTCTTTCCCGTGAACCTTTTTGCCATGAAAGGAGCAAGAGCCAGCAGAGCTGTCTTTCCAGGAAGAATATTTTTATTACCCATGTTTATTTCATCGCAAACCAATTAGCAGAAAATCGTCTTGGGCAAATAGTGAATTACTCCTCCTCACTGGGCACAAAGAGCAATACTACTTCCTGGGAAAAAGGGCTTTGCCTTAACAGAAATGTATCCTTTTCCACTTTTCAAGACAAAGCAAAATCCACCTGTTTTCTCTCAGTCCTCCAATGTACTACTGTAAAGCAGCAACACTTACCAGCAATGCTAGAGTGCTTTCTGGCACTGGGATTCCTGTTGAGAGATTGGACTTCCAGGAGGAAAAAGGAGATGGGAAAATTTCTCATGACTTGATGTCTTATTGATTTGGCTATCTTGATTTGACTATTGTATGACAGAGAGGCAGAAGTGAGCACCTAAATCTGAAATTAATCTTTAACTTAAAACTACCTCTTCATTAACTGCACAACTTATCAGTAAAATTGAGATAAAATGTCCCTGTTCAGCAGGTGAAAGAGGAGCCCTTTCCAGTTCAGGCTCTCATCATCAGCGACAAAGGCAGCTGCAAAGAGCATCTAGGGATAAGGACATTCTTTTAAAATATCATCTGTACTACAGCAAAACAGAACTGATAAACAGAAACTCACTTTTTTCACTAAAGGGTTGAGCATGGGCAGGGCTGGTCAGCGTTGTTCTCCAAAACACCATTCAGGCAATTGATATTGCAATACTTTAAGAGCTGACTGCTGGAAATAGCACTGGGTGTTGTAGTGTCACCTGCCAGCAAGTACAGAGCTTACCTGTGCTTCCCACCAAGGAATTCCATTGTTTCTACACAGTGATTGTACAAACAATGATTTGGATGACACTTCTTTAGTAATCTTTGGATTCAGTCAGGTGCTGTGAGCTGGCATTCATTCCCCTGCAGGTGTCTGGATCTCTGCAGCTCCTGATTATCACAACAGCAGCTGCAAATGGTGAGGGCTGGGCTTGAGAACTGCCACATGAAGAGTTGTCATCTCTTACAGTTCTGTCTGCTTTATCTCGGTTGAGGTCAGGATGAAAGACAGGGGAAATGTAGAGTTGAGTTCAATCTTGGTTGTTTATTATATCTTACCTATTTACAGTCTCACCAAGTGTGAGCTCCAACTTGCAAGTTAGAGAAAATGAGACAAAATGGAGAGATTCTAATTCTTACCAAGGCTGTTTAAGTGATAATTACCCAATACCAAGGTGACACCTATGTTATTTATACTTTTGACCCAATAATGACCGCCCAAGGCCTGCAATGCAGACTCCCTTCATCCAATTAGAGAAAACCACCCAAATTCGTGAAGAAGAAGGAAGAAGGCGGCGAAGAAGAACCCAGACAACACCCTGAGTCCTGCATCTTGGCCCACACACATCACTATATACCAAAACCCCAAATCCCAAGTTTTTCACCATGTGAGATGACACAACACTACTCAAACTACACACCCACAACCCCTGTGCTGTCACACAATCTCAGAAGCCCGTTCCAAGGCCTCAAGTCAAATGTGGTGCTTATCTGAGGGTCAGCACCCCTCAGCTCAGAAAGCCTGAAATTTTCAGTCCTCAGGGTTCCAACAGTCATCCTCCTCCAAGGGTCTCACCCAACTGGAGAGGTGACTGTGGCTTGATTGCCTGCTTCCACCAAAGGTATGCCACTTATCAATGAGTACTGTTAAAGGAAGTTAAAAAATAACCCTATTGTATCTCAGTTATATTCCTTGATGGTGATTGCTTAGAGGGAATGTTCCTTTCAATGGAATCCACCATTGATTTGGTAAATTAGTTCCTACCGCCATAAACATCTTTATCTCCTTTCATGTCAAATGTACTTTGTTATTTGCAAACCAGACGTGTCCTGACTGTTTTTCTCTGGGATGTTTGCAACCCAATGTTCAGTTTTCATTGGCACTCTCCTCCCTGCACACACCTGAAACACTGGGAGGGAAGAGCATGAATCACTTGCTTCAGGAGAGACAAGGAGGCCTTGAAAGCATGTTCAGGAGCTACTTCTCAAATGTTTTTAAGCGTAGTTGATATTTTATCAAAGAATCATCCTAGTTAAAGAATCAACTTGGATTTCTTGTTAAATCACCATAGAAGAACACTAAGTTTTCTTTTAACAGTGCTTAACGACATGGGAGGATGTGAGACAAAAAATGTTCTTACTGCTAAGGAACAAATGAAGAGAAAGTGCACAACTGACTGTCATGCATTATTTCTAAAAATAGGCATACTACATTTTTCTATAGAGCAGCAACTGCTCCTTAAAATGACATCAAATAAAATACACTTGACATTGAACACTGAAGTCTTTGTTTGATATCCCCCCCGACTATCATTCTTTCGAATAATTTTTCCCCTCCTCAAGACACTGAGATATTTCAGCCTTGCCTGAAATCTCTCTACAGCTTTATTAAACCAACTCCCTTTTTGACATGAGCTGTTCCAGTTGAAATCCAAATGCTCCTGAGCAGCACTTTGTGTATTACTAGTGCATTAACATGAAGTTCCACAAGCTACTTCCCTCCCTCCCATCTTCTACTACAGCAAAACATAGCTGTTACCTAATTTCTTGTTTGAATTATTAATGTTTTGCACACTCTGCTACTTGCTATCTCCTCACATTCATTTTCCAAACTTTGCCACTGTTCCTTACTTTTGTTTATGAAAGAAAGTATTTTTGTGACATTCTATGATCTTTCTTTGAAGTTTGATTTGTTTCAAAAATATCACAGAATAATTCTGTATTTCCTTAGGATATTTTGCTTGGTTGGTTGGGGTTTTTTTCCTTCACAGCATTTTAGCTTCCTTGTTTCATTTTCTTAAACAGTTAAATGCTAATGAAACATGACAAAGACATACGTCCCTTGTCTGCATCTTTCCAGGTCATTTGCACGTAACTGAGACAAAAAGAGGAAGATACCAGCACCACAGCACATATCCTCTGTAAACCCAAGCAGCCCTTTAGTGCTTCTGACATTAAAAGGTACGTATTTATTCAAGTCACCATAAGGTGACATATCTAAATATACTATTTTTTTTAGAGTGAAAATGCATAGAGTTCAGCAATATCAAAGATTTGAATAGAAGGAGGGGAAATCATATGTGATGGAGACACTGATATTTAAATCCATTGCATGATCTTGGTGCCTCTAGCAGCCATGTTCTGACCTCTGCTATGATTCTTGTTTAAGCATGGCATAACCAAAAAATCTATTTTTGTACAAAAGTGAACCTGACTAGTTTTCTACAGTAAGGTTAAATGAGGGTGCATTCAGTGGTCTCTGTTGTAAATGTTTTCCAAATGGAGGTTTGGAAATTACAAGGTAGAAAAATGAGTGAAATACATGTGAAACCAAGGCATCCAGCCAGCTTTGTGGTAAATGAATATAATGGCCCTGATGTCTCTCTAAATGAACAGCTGATTGAAATCCTGGGATCTCTTGACTGTGGTAAAACTAGGTTTCATCCCACCTTCAGATGAATACTCCCTGTGCCATTCCTATTCCTATTACTTTCTTCTGGGGTTGCAGTGCCTTGCACTTTTCCAGAGCCCCTCACAAGTGCACCCATCATGGTCCATCCTCTCCTCGGTTCATGTGGGGAGCCAGCTCCCCTCTGCAAAAGCCAGTCCCCATGTGGAAAACACTTTATCAGTCAAAAGGACCAGTCTGAAGGTAAACTTTGCTCTCCTGGGACACACTGCTGGCTGAAGTGAGACTGAGCAACATGGCACAAACAGAGCCATTGTGTGGTCCCCCAAAAGCGCACGGTGACAGAAGGAGGAGCAAACAACATAAATGGCCTCTGTGCACAGCTTTTACCTAATTCTGATCATCTCCAGGTACCTTGAGCCCTTTTGAACGTGACCTGCAATGTCTTGGCTAAGATGCCCTCCTGTATCTACCCAGGCACCACCCCAGCAAGTGCCAGTGTCTTGTCTGTGCCAGAAAACAGGCTCCAGTTCACCAAGCTTCCCTTACCAGCACCCGAGTGTGGGACTCATGATCTTCTCTCCTCTGGCCTGTGCAGCCTGGGAAGTCCTCCTGACAATGCCTGTGGTCCACACTCATACTTCCTATTGCCCTCTGTAAAATGGGTTTCAGTTGACAAATATTTAGAGCCACTTGCGCAGTCCAAGGCTGGAAGAAACAGCCAGACTGGGGGTTTAAATTTGGGGTGCTTGTTGCAGAATTCCTGTCCTTAAGCCTTACCTGCAGAAGCTCAATCCAAAGGTGACTGTAACCTAAATTATCAAAACCTCATTCTCTACCATGGCTTTGTTGCTAAATCCCAGAAGCTGCTTTTTCTCATCTAAACTGTCCAGATTTTTTTCCATGCTTGCTTCAAAAATTCCTGTAATAATCACTTTTGCTTTAGGACAAATTGCTGCTGCTGTCACTGGTGATAAAAACATTTGAAGGGGATTGTTGATTAGATCCCCCTCTTAGAGGTAGGGTTTACTGTTTTATGGAGAAAACAATGTGAGAAGAAAATGGCACCTTGACTATCACTTAAGTTTGGTATTTAGTATTTTAAAATATTTCTGTATTTAAATAATGTGGCTAAATTTAATCTCTCCATCCTATAAAACACCTCCAAATTTGGATTTTCTTGGCTTGGTTACAAGTCTTCTCCAAAACAGTGCTTTGCAGCTTCACTCTCCTGCAGAATCAGCATTTGGTCTCTTTCCAATACCGGTGTTTCCAGTGTCAAGAGATGTCAGGAACTGGACATTGGGAATTATATCTACTGTCAGAGGCCTTCTCAGAGCTTCACTTCAGAAAGTGAAGTAAACCTTGTAACCTTGCTTTGGAGGGAAGGTTGGAAAATGGGGCCCATCCTTCATACAGCCAGGATCTTCAGCCAAAGTGAACAGTGTTTCCCTCATCTTGTTCATCATGCTTGGGTTTTCAATCTTCCTTCTCTGTCAGAGAAATATAATTGAAATTATTAATATTACCATAGCCTATCACCTTAGCAATGCATCAAAGTTAAGGAGTTATGGATGGACCTGCAACTATACCTTTTGTAACTGTTCTAGAATATCTTCAGAAAAGCTTTGGGTTTTGACCTTGGAGTCCAGCTAATCACAGCCTGATACAGCAACTGTTCTGAATTTAGCCCAACCAAGTATTTAGTTATCCAAGGATTACTCTGTTAATACAAATTCAAGACACTACAGTAACAACTTCAAGCAAACATGAAACGAAAACTGGAGGAATAAGAAAAACACACTTTAAAATCTTATTTTGTGAAAAAAAAAAAAAAGATGGCAGAGAGGTTTGCAGGTACTAAATGACTTCTGTGCTTATCAAGTGTTGTAGTATTGTCACTGAAATCAACCACAAAAGCTATTTGTTTTCTAATACTCTCCAGTGTCAGGCTTATTTTCCCTTATTCATGTAAAATATGGAATGTGTGTCAGTGAATCCATTTTTCTGCCTTCTGGCAGTCTGGAGGGAAGATCATGTCCTGGGACACAGTGTCACCAGCTGGACCAGGGAGGGGATCGTTCCTCTCTGCTCTGCACTGGAGTGGCCTCACCTCAAGTGCTGGGGACAGTTCTGGGTGTCACAGTATAGGAAAGACATTAAACCATTAGAGAGCATCTGAAGTAGGATTATGATGATGGTGAGGGGCATTGAGGAGAAGCTGTGTGAGGAGCACCTGTGGTGACTTGGTCTGTTCAGCCTGGAGGAGACTGAGGGGAGACCTCATTGCAGTCACAACTTCCTGGTGAGGGGAAGAGGAGGGGCAGGCACTGATCTCATCTCTGTGGTGACCAGTGACAGGACTGAGGGAATGGCCTGATGTTCTGTCTGAGGAGATTTAAGTTGGATATGAGGAAAAGGTTCTTCACCCATAGGGTGGCTGGGCACTGGAACGGGCTCCCCAGGGAAATGTTCACAGCATGAAGCCTGACAGAGTTTGAGGAATGTTTGGACAATGCTCTCAGGCACATGGTGGGGCTCTCAGGCACATGGTGGGGCTCTCGGAGTTGTGCTGTGTAGGGCCAGGACTTGAACTCAATGATCTGTGTTGATCCCTTCCATTTCAGGATATTCTATGATTCTGGAAATGAGGAAAAAGAAAGATGAGTCCCCTGGACTGTTGGTGTCTGCAGGTCTTGCCCCAGGGTTGTCTTCCCAGAACAATTTGATGCTTGCGCACTGAAAAACTGCTGCAACAAATTTTTCTTTGGAAAATGTTATCCCTAAGTTATTTATAAAGCTGAAAATGCAGACGTTCACTCTTTAATCATTTTTTCAATTTTTGCTGTCAGCAACTCAGCTATGAATCAATTGAAATTTTTATGTGATAAAATATAATTTCTCCTGGCTTGAGGAGATTAAAAGAGACTTAAATAAGCTCAGCACTTTGTAAATATCTCTGCTTTCTAGTGGTGAAAATAAATGTATATTGCAGGATGTCTGTGATGTTGATTTTTATCCTTAACTTTCAGATAGCATCCATTTCAGCCCTGTGCTGATCTCTAAGGCAGTAATGTCCTCCTCATCCTCTTCATCGTTGGAGATGGAGATCTTCCAGTATATTGATGCACATCAAAATGATTTCATCAAGGTAGGAGCTATATTGCAGTGAAATGATGAACACAGAGCTGGTGCCCCAGAGGCCTGGGCTCCTCTGGCGGGAACATTGCCTGTCACAAAGGTAATGGGCAGGGTTCCAGGTCTGGCATCAGGAGTGCAATATGCACTTCATACAGCAAGGCTGTGAGGGGACAGACTGCTGGGGACCCCTGGGGGGAAGAAGGGACTTGCATGGACTTCCAAAAAAGAGATAGTTGTGGGCATCCTTTGAGTGTGTTCAGAGACTGAGCCAAAATGCACCTGAATGGGGCATGCAAGCCAGATAGGATGCTCACTCTCTGTCTGCTTCAGAAATTATTTTTGTAGATTTGCTCTTTACAAGGAGAGGAGTCTTGGTCCCATGCTGGTTTTTGCTTTCATTTTTGTCAGCCCTCTGTGAAAAGACAGAAATGTGATTAGTTATGCTTTGAATCTATGAGCACTTCTGAATCCTCATGAGGATCACCAAAGTAAGTTGTATGTACTGCAGTTTCTATAATGCAAGCTAGACAGCATCTAGTCTACCTCCTCTTCCACTGGATTTTAGATCCAGGGCTGACAACGTGAATGCCTCAGTGCGAGTACCTTCCTTGTTTAGAAAATCAGGAATCTCAGCCCTGGGGAGACATCTAAGTGATCCTTCTCTATCCTGAAACCTTAAAGCATCCGTGATAATGCTGTGGCGATACAGAAAGGAAATTATCTTCCAGTGTGAGATTTCTGATACAAGGGCCAAGGACATCAACATTCTGGATCACCTAATTGCACATTTCTTCCTGTGCAGGATCTGAAGGAATGGGTGGCTGTGGAAAGCGATTCTGTTCAACCACATCTGAGGAAAGAAGTAATGCGAATGATGGCATTGGCAGCAGACAGACTTAAGCACTGGGAGCCACTGTACATTTAGTAAACTTGGGGTCACATCAGGTGCTTATCTGATTCTTGGACTTAAAACGTTGTATCTACACATGGGTCTACCTATTGCATTCAGTGCTATGTACCATATGTTATGACATAATGTTATTTTGTTGAAAGCTAGATACAAATGTATCAATAGTCCTGTACCTGCATGATACCTGCTGAAATCAGGTCTGAGAATTGACAGTGTACTGGGAACCACACAGGCAATCCAAATTGATGTAGGAGGGAGTTTGATGGTTTTAACTGGAGGGAAGCAGTTTGCAAAAGTAAAAGGACTGAGTTTTTTATTGGGGCTGGTTTTTAAATATTTGTCTGTAATGAAGCATGAGAACTAATGCATCGTTTGTCACTGAACTTTATGAGAAAGGTTTTTTTTTTACAAGGAAAATGTCAGACAGAAAGGGTTAGCTACCTAGAGCAGCATCTTTGGTTTTCAGAGATTCTGACAAATGATCCAAGCTATTTTCTTTCATTGTTGGAAAGCAACAGGGAAGAATTCATCTCTGAGAAACCTTAGTCTCTAATTTACTTACCTTACTGTAGCCATGGGCTCTTTTCTGCCCTGGGCTGTTACATTCCTACTCTAACAGGAATTCAAAAGTTCAATAATAGTGATTCTCTTTTCTTTTCTCTGAGGCTTTTGGTGCAGATTCTGATTCTTAGCACAAGGACCTGGCAGTACAGCAACAGTAATTTCAGATTGTGTCATTTGATAGTTGCAGAGAATGCAATTGGACCACGTGGAGCTCTGTTCTGCACAGAGGCAGTCTGACATAGCTACTGCCTCCTGCCAATAACATTATTTTGGTTTCCACATTTGAGCTTACAGGCCTCCTGCCCTCTATCTGTGGTGAAATCAAACCCCAAATTAACTTGTGTGGCTTTTGATTATTCAGTGTGACAATAGACTCTATAGCACAAGGTTAGCTCTGTCTTCTCCAGTGCTGGGATGTGAGAGCTTAGTAAGGAGGGCATTTATGACAATAAGATATTAGAAGAGCTTTAACAAGTCCAGCAGGAAATAAACAGCTGAGGAGAAAGGTCTTAGTTTCTCTGAAAGCTAAAGACTGGATTCAGTCAGATTTATGCACTTAAATCAAAATCAATTGAGTGTAGAAGTATTTTCAACACTGAGAATTCCAGTTTTTTTGTACATTTGTAAGTTTTAGAAGGTTTGCTTTTCCTTAGTTGCGTTTTTTAAACCTTTCTTCACAGTTGCCTGATGGCCAAGTCCTCCCACTGCCTTCTGTGATTCTTGGGGAGCTGGGGAAGGATCCACAAAACCCCACTGTATGTTTCTATGGTCACGTGGATGTGCAGCCTGCCAAGAAGGAAGATGGCTGGAACACTGACCCTTATACACTGACTGAAATCGATGGTGTGCATCTTTTCAAAGTGTTGATTCATTATTTGAGTACACAATTAAGGTTCTGAGTGGCAGAAGAATTCCTGTATATTTAACCAAAGAGTGAGGACTTCTTCTGTGGACAACTTTGGGACATGTCCAGCAGCTTTCAACTTTGATGATTGTTCTGTGACTAGTGAGACCCATCAGTGACTGTCTAATATTTGGTGTGGAAAAGCAATGTGAGGTTAAAGAAGCTTTGTAGAGTATTCTATTCAATAGAGAATCCACTTCTGCCTTAAAGTTCTTACAGGATTTTTGTATCAATTGTTATCCTCCCTCACATATCCTGCTCTTGCTCCTGCATTTTTGTGCTTCCACCTGCCATGCTGGAGCTAAGGAGCATTTGTTGTGGAAGAATGTGAGGACCCCTTAATGTAATTATTCTTTCAGCTCAGCTAGCTGACTGAAGGAGTAAAAATAATGGATAGAGGGTCAGCAGATAAGACCTCAGAAATCCTGATTCCCAGGCTATAACCAGAGTTGCCCTTTTTCATTATCTGGGATCAATTCCCAACAACCATACTGGCATAATTCTGCCTTATTCCAGTGTATATCCAGTGGGGACTGCTACAGAAGTTTAAACAAAGGGACAGATTTCAGTTTCATGTACAGTCATAACTGTACATGATGTACAGTTGAAAAAGAAATTACATACTTAGACTTGTAGCTTCATATTCCTGCCATGACATTTATCTGTAGGGTTTTTGCTGCTTGTTACCTGGTCTGAATGATGTGTCCAGAAGCTGCATACTGTGCAAACCCTTCAGGCATATCTGCAATGAACTAACAGTTCCTGAGAAGAAAAGTGAAGCTCAAAAATTAGCATGTAGCAGAAATCCCAACATGATGTATATAAAAGGAAGGAAAGGGGGGAAAAAAAAGTGTACCAGTCCATTGGGAAGCACCTGAACACTCATCACCTTATTTAAAATAAGTCAGTGAAATCCTGACACTTTTGACATTTCTTCACTTCATTACAAAAGCTTCTGTGGCAAGTTGGAATTTGCCAATTACATTGAAGTGATGAGGGAAAATTCAAAGATTGCTTAAAAACTTTCCTTTTTTCTTTTTAAGGAAACCTCTATGGGCGTGGAGCAACAGACAATAAGGGACCAGTCCTAGCTTGGATAAATGCAGTGGAAACAGTTAGAGCCTTGAAATTTGTAGGTATCAATGATAACTTATTTAATATTATTGCTAATCTTTACTAGTTACTATTATTTGTTGTTATTATTTATTATATCTCTGGAGGGATGTATTTTCATTTTTGAGTAAGATGATACCTCTCTGTCCCAACAGACTACATACAATTTGAAATATCAGCTATTTATGATGCAGCAGTCAGGGCACTGGTCCCACTCCAGTAAGAATTTCTCTTTGAGCATTTCTGTTTCAATCTGCAATGTAAATAGTCTTGCTGCCATTGCCCTACAGAGGAAAACCCACAGGGAAGCATTCAATATGTTTTACATACCTTACACAGCTCTGATAGCCTGTTCTCCTGAGAGCCTTTAAAATGGTAAAATAACAGACATTACAGGATGCTCATGAAGTCTCATCTCTGCTGTTATATTCTGCTGATCTCTGGTTTTGTCTGCCTACAAGATACCTTCAATTTATGTGTCTGTGTGAAGAGAATAAGGATCTAAAAATGTTTATTCAGAATGGGCTGTTATGTCACCAACAGATTGGATTTATGAAAGCAAATAATTTGAATGGGTGCATTCACCAAGTACAAATACAATCACTGTGTCTGACATATTTCTGAAGTCAGACATTTGCCTAAATTACTACAATGACCAACATGGTCATCTTCAAATAACTTAATAATTTTGGAGTAGTTTTATCCCCAAAGTAAAGGTAAGCCAAAACATATTTTAGGCTTGTAACTGGGTTAACTATCATCCTTTAAGGTGAATTTGCTAAACCACAATATGTCATGCAAATACCTTGACATTTTAACACGCAACCAAAAAGGAATTTTTGTCATTTGAAGCCCTTCTCTAGAAAACAGCACAGACCATCAAACAATATTCATTAACAGTTTGTTTCTAAAATTTCTGTGGCCAGCTGATGATCCATCAGTGAACCCATCCATGACGCAAGTTCATTTAATTTTACATTCATTCTTGCCTTTAATCTAAGCATTGAATCAAAAGAGAAAACATCTTAAAACCTCTAATGAGAAAATGAATTGTAAGAGGAAACTCAGTTGAAATATATGTCCCCTATGGGATGTGTCAGCATTTTAAACTCCCACTATTCCATAATAAAAATTCTCCTAATTACTCTTGGAAATGCATCCTTATCATCTAGCAGGCTTGCAAATTTATGAGTGTTAAGAAGACAATTATAGTAGAGTCACTGACAATGTTTTTATCACCATGTAAGTCTGTTGATAGACGATGTTGGGATAACCACGGCCAGTGGCTCCCGCATGGGCAGTAACAGTGGAAATGTAAGAGGCAGGAAATTTTCTGTGAAAAGGCAATTGCTATTACAAAGTTAGAATTTCCAAAGCAATTAGAATATTGAATAACACTGAGAGAAAGCCCATTTAATGAGATATTCCAGCAAGTTTTCTGAAAACACAAAGAAGAAAAAAAGACATCACTTATTTTCCCTTAAAAACGAGAAGTAGATAAAAACATGAGGAAAAGAACAAGTTTTTCTGGAAACCTATATGTGTTAGTTACTGGCTTTTCTAATGAAGCAAGCTATATATCCTACATACTCATTATATATATCCTATATCTTTCTTATCCTAACACAACTTGTACAGCAAGCCAGCCTGCTCCCAATTTTAAAGGGTTTTTTTTTTTTTTTTTTTTTGAGTGCTTGTTTCTTACCCAGAGTTTTCTAATTTTTATGCAGGCTATGCCAGTGAACTTCAAGTTTGTAATTGAAGGCATGGAAGAAGCAGGATCCTTGGGGCTAGAGAAGCTACTTGAGGAAGAAAACCAGAGCTTCTTCTCTGATGTTGATTATATTGTAATGTCAGACAACCTGTGGCTCAGCAACAGGAAGCCTGCCCTTACCTATGGGAGTCGGGGAAATGCCTGCTTCTTTGTGGAGGTAAAGAACACAGGTTCACTCAAACTGAGCCTCTGACAGAGAGCAATGATGTACCTGTACTTACATCTGCATGCAGAGAAAGACTGAAGGAAAGCTTAGTGTTTACAAGTACAGAGCTTTCTTCTGCTTCCCCTTTGGCTTCTGCAGATTTCCCTCCTCATTCCAGGTCAATTAACCTTATTTACTTCCGTTAACTTCTCTTCAATCATTTCTTCCCTTGATCCCTTTCCTATCCCATTACTCTCCTGCCACTCCTCCAGTCTCTTCTCATCCTCCCCTTTGCACATCAAATCAGTTCTTGTGCAGCACCATCCCTACACCTGTCTTTCCAACTCTCTCCAAAAACATCTCTTCTGCTGCTCTGCTATTTTGCAGCAGATACTCCTTAGTACAATGAATCAGCCTAAACTCAGTTTGGTTGGATCTCTGGGTTTAAAAACCACACAAAATTTTGGCAGGACCAAGTAAGAGTTCACTGTAACCAACATGCTATATTTAGCAAGCAATGTGAGCTACTTTGAAATAAAGAGCAGAAATTTCTCTTCCGGAAATGCTTCCTGATGAAGGATAAAAAGAATTCAGGGAGAAGATTAAAGAACTTGAGAACTAAGGAAAAATCTGCATTAGCCTTTATGTCTGAAAGAGAATGATATTTTATTTTTTTTTTAACTAGAAGAGCCTTGGAAGCCTTGATTCAATTCTTCTAAGTCTTGGTTAAGAAAAATGATGCTATTAAAACATCAAAACTCATTTCTCCCTGCTAGTAGACAGTTAACTGTAATGAGGTTTTGAGAAGAATAAACAAGTTCTTTGCAGGAAAATATTTTATGATAAACTCAAGTATGAAAATGTGTCTGGAAAAAGAACCCATTTAATAACTCAAATGCCTCTGTTCTAAAGCCTTGTTATTCAAGAGACCTATAAATTTTTATTTGTTGCAATCTTGAATTAAGGTTGGACATATATTCTTAATATCAAACAAGATTAATTTTTGTCTTTTTAAAAGAAGATTTTGCATTAAATAAAAAGAGTAGAAAAATTGAAGAATTTATTCTCCAATGTTAGAAACAGTAATAATATGCAAACGTTTAATGTATGATGTCTTTAATCTTACTGAAGCAAAAGAGGGAGTGGAGGAAGACCCTGGCTCTCTAATGTGTGAGTGCTACAGACAGCTGAATTTCTCTCTCTGGTGGTTGACAACAGAGAGAGATTCTTCTCTGCCAGAGGAGATTGTTCCTGACATAATGTTTTCCATTAAATAATTAGAAAAAAAAAATTGCTGCTCATTTGTGATCTTGTTTAAAAAAAAAACTGGAACCCCCACTCACTGTGGAAAACAAACACTCATAGAAGGATAAGGTAGCAAGAGTTTCCATGTAACCAGTGGCTTTGGTACAGGTTGAATGTGGCAGCAAGGACCTTCACTCTGGAACTTTTGGAGGCATCATTCACGAGCCGCTGCTGGACCTGGTTGCGCTGCTGGGTAAGAACACACATCATTGCTTGGGAGCAGCTGGGGAGTGCTGCCCATGAGCAGCCCCATGAAGGTCAGGGCCACCTTTAATTGCTGTAAGGCAAGTCTCATTGGAGAAAGATCCCTAGGTTTCCAAACCTCAACACAGCTGTGGTGGTGGCAGCTGAGGAAGGGAATGTCCCCAGAAAGACCGGGACTTCAGACATGTTAAGCTGATGTCAGTCACACATCAATTAAGAACATTTAAGGATTACAGGCACCTTTAATACATGCAGATATAGAAAATCTGGCTTTTTAATGCTGATTTGTATCCCAATAGGATGATGTTTTCGTGTCAGAAGCTGGGCTGACACATCACACACTACACACAAACAGCAGCTCAGTGATTTTCTTAATAAATATGCAAATATATCAAGTTTGGTGTTGCAGCTTGACAGATGCAAACAGTTGTTAGGCTTACTAATTTGGTAAAGAGCTAGGTAGAAGGGAGAAGGTGTTATGATTGCCAAGGGGAAGAAACAGGCTTCACTTGTACTGATACCTGTATCTTATTTCGTAGACAGCCTTGTGGATTCCACAGGTCGTATTCAGATCCCTGGAATTTATGACAGTGTTGCTGCCCTGACGGAGGAGGAAAGAAAATTATATGAATCGATTGAATTTGATCTAGAGGAACACAGAAATAATTGTGGTGTGAAGAAATTCCTCTATGGCAGCAAGGTAACATAGAATCTGTATGAATACTCAGCAGAAAGAATTTAAATCACCTATTTGTAGCACTTATGTATAAATCCAAACTGAAAGAAATTTTCAGTCAGTGGCAAGCTCAAAATAAAATAAAGGAGCACTGAGAAGTAAAAGGTAAATAAAATTAGTCTGCTGAAAATGTAAGGGACTGCATCTGGAGAAAGTAATCTGAAATATGAATAATCAATTAAAAGGAATAATGCAAAACTAACAGTATAACGCTCCCTTCCTTGCCCACCCCTTCTCTCCCCCTAAGCCTAATCAGCCAAATAAAACATGCATTAAAATGCCTACATTTAGGTTACATAGAAGGAAAGAAGTTGTACTCAGCTCTGAAAAAATGGGCAGCTTTAGGCAGATATGTTTCGGGTTGTTTTTATTTAATACAGATTTTGATGTCTGCGAAGCCTGCCATAAAACATCCAAAGCTACAAGCATCTCCTTACCAGCAATTAAAAATTATATCTTAAATAAAAAAAAAAAAAAAGCAGGTAAGGGCTTGCTTGGAAAGATCTCTGCACAAGAGTGGCAACTGGGAGAAAGGAGTTGATTAATTTTTTTATCACTAATATAATTATTCTGGTGTAGGTTCTGCTGACATGGATGCTTTTATTTCCATGAAAAAGCTCTCAAATTACCTGAAGCTAGACTATAAGAATCAGTAATACAAAAGTATAATGTAACTACACTATCTAAGTTTTGATGCTTTACCTATATGAGGATGAACTGATGCAAATTTTATGTGTAGATAAAGGTTTAGTCTCATAAAACTGAAGAAAAGCAGCAGCATCCTGAGGTTCTGCATGAAGACCGCATTATAATTTATATATTTCTCCTATTTTCCTTAGAATAATAATCATAATATTTTTGTTTCCCCTCTGCATCTTCTCCAGAAAAACTTGGTTAGAGAAAATGATAATCTTTCTTATTGTGTTATTTAGTGTTCATTAGTAGAGTTTCTTCACTGGTATCATCTGGAATGGATCTGGCTGCATGGTTTTTCCAGTGACAAGTTCCAGAATAAACAGGCAGTCAGATCAGAAGTTGTTCTGATACTACTTTGCACTAGGAAAATTTACTTCCAAGACTTTTAAAACAATGCTCTATTTTTCTTATTTTTCATGAAAAACTGTAACCATACAAATCTTTTTATGACTGAAAGCAGTAGTATGTTTTTAAAATTAAAATACCTGTGCATGGGTTTAAATTAAAAATTCAAATATCTTTAAAATACAGAGGTCTCCAAATACAAATTTTAGGATGGAAAAAGCTTGTTTCTATCAATTGTGGCTGGCTCCAGTGTCATCCCTTATATTTTCAAAATTTTTTTTAAAGGAAGAAATACTTCTACACCTGTGGCATTACCCTTCTCTCTCTATTCATGGTATTGAAGGAGCTTTCCATGAACCAGGCATTAAAACAGTCATTCCAGCAAAAGTAATTGGCAAATTCTCAATCCGTCAGGTCCCCAACATGGACCTTTCAGTTGTGAAAAATCAGGTAAGAGACAAATCTTTTCTTTGGGCACTACTGTGTAAACTAAGTCCCTCTTAGCACCTCACAAATCCAGACTTGTAGTAAACTGAATGTTTTTAGCACTTGCTTGTTTCCAAGAGAAGTAGGAATGTGGGTACAAGCTTGAGTTGCAAGATGAATGCTTTTTTGAAAAGTATTTTCCCTGCAGGTGGTGGAACACTTGGAGGGTGTCTTTTCCAAGAGGAACAGTCCAAACAAACTGAAAGTGTCCATGCCTTTGGGTGCGAAGCCCTGGCTTGCTGATGTTAATGATCCACTATATAAAGCAGGAAGAAGGGCAATACAAACAGGTGTGTTCCTATTTTAATTTATTTCCAGTTCTTAGTGTGTTTGCAAGTGTGCAAGGGCATTGTGCTCAACAACAGGGCAAAACAGATTTCCCAGTTCAGTGCTGCTGCTTCTCACCCTTATAAATCTCAATTGATTCTGATAGAACAACTCATCAACATCTTCCATACCCTGCTACATTTTGGTATGTTTTCTAGGAGTAGCCAAAAGGCCTCATTTATTTTTGTATTGATAAGAAATCAGAGGTTTATAGAGCAGAGCTGATTTGTGATATCAATTGGCCACATGCTCAAACCCATTTCTACTCAGAAGCTCTTAGCTTAAATATATGATAGCAGAAAAATGCACCTGGATTACACCTATTTATTAATTCATTTTACCCATTTATTTCAGTTTTTGGAGAAGATCCAGATTTCATTCGTGATGGCTCAACAATTCCTGTTGCCAGAATGTTTCAGACTGTAACACAGAAAAGTGTAATGATGCTTCCAATTGGAGCAGCTGATGATGGGGAGCATTCCCAGAATGAGAAAATAAGCAGGTTTGTTTCAACTGTCTGTTTTTGCTATTGAAGAAGGGGGAGAACTGAAGTCCCTTGGTACCCATGAATTAGCATGCCCAGATGGAAAGCTTTGCTGTGTATTGGGCAGCCCAAACCTACTATCTCCAGCACACTAGTTGCTGTGCAAAGCAGAAAGCAAAATTTCGAGTCTAACGCATACCATTATACACTTTTTACAGGGTGTCTACTCAGTCTCTAAATTCATCACACTGGCAATTGTCATTTCACTAGCAATGAAATTTGCCTCTGGTCTGAAAGATGATGGTGCAGATGGGCCCTCTAGCCACAGCATCAATTTTGAAGTGTGCCAGTCACAGACGCTCATGGTTACATAAGGATTTTGGTGGTTTTCAGTACAAAAGGCTATAAAGATTTATTTATAGTCCAAGGATCAAAACTAACATAACTATACAAAAATTAGCTTAAATTTGTCACTAGTGTTCATTGTTGGAGGCACCATGGTAAGCCATTATTCTTAGTGTGTTGCCTGAACATTTGTGGAGCTGTGAGTCAACTTGTGCTGAACTCCAGAAAGATGAGAATCCTACAATAATTCTCAAATCACTTTTTGTCTCCCCTCATTAAAGCCTCAATGCTGCTGGGTACCCATTTGGGGATGTAAACCTGGAAAAGGTTTTCTAGAGTAAATCCAGAGGAGTACCAAATTGAAGGATGCCCAGCATTTCTGTGCACTGGGTAATTTTTGGGGGTTACCAATCTTGCAAGTTCCTCTAAAGACTCACACAGTTTCACTGGACTATGTTCCTCATTTTGAGAGCAGTTCAGCCTGACAAGACTTCATCATGTTTCTTTCCTTCTTCACAGACGCAACTATATTGAAGGAACCAAACTGTTTGCAGCTTTTTTCCTGGAGCTATCAAAGCTACATCAGGACTTACATGAAACTTCCCTCACAGAGACGATCAACTGACAGACCATACTGAGAAAATCAGCAAAGCACTTTCTTAAACATTCTAACTTATATAAAACATATAAATCACATATTCAGTGGCTGTGAATTGGTGGGGAAAAAATATGCCGTGCTATTTCCTGGCATACGACTAATTGGCATGCATTTGTGATATGGTGCATCAAGCCCTAATGCTGTAAAATAAGGTTAGGGATAATTCATTCTTGCTGAATGGATTAGTTTGAAATTTCAAGACAAAGGGAATTTATACATTCACATTATCAAAATAGCTTTATTTCTGTTTTGTAGTATCACTCTTCATCCTGCCTAGCTCACATTCTAGTTTCTGAATATGGGCAATACACACTGTAGTTTCCTACTAACTGTATACAAAATTATACTTACATAATTCTTTGAAGAAAGATCTACTATCAAATTAATCTCTTTCCTTGTCCTTCACATAAGGTTTCAAATAGGAAGTGCAATTAAATGTTCTTGTTGAGTTTGATGTGAAGACTTGCCTATTAATATCTATTTATGGGTATAATCACTGAGGTAAGTAGAACTGCAACAATAAATAAACATTTCCAAGTCTGGATTCTGCCTTCCCTCTCACCCCAATCACCTCTTACTGTGTGGTGAGCAGTTTTAAGAATCACTTAATAATGTTTTCTTCATGCGACTTTCTCTCCATAGAATAGAAAGAACTTTTTGTAAACATCTTTTCTGGCCAAAGTCTGTCATCAGAAGGGTGTTTTTCCACTCAATTAGCAACTGGTTGTTAATTACTTTTAAAGCATCACTTTACATTAATAATTAAGTCAAAGGCAAATGATGTATTTTGAAATAAAAACAAATTGGTTGAGAGCTTTGTTAGCTGTTTAGGCAAAACATCCAGCACAAAGCTCACAATTCAAATCTAAATTTTTTAAACTTTAAAATGTGATTTTTACTCTAACAATTAACATACAACAAAACTAATTGAACCAATAGCATTATCCCTACGGTTAAAAAAAAATACATTAGGTAAATTACAGAAAGTACTTGGGATCCTTCCTTTCTCTCCTATTACCTCCCTGCAAAAATCTGCAAGAACAAACGTGGATGTGGAGTCAATAGAAGGGACTACTCATACATTCTCAATAAACACCCATTTCAGCCCTACTTGAGACTGTGAGGCTCACAGCTCAGCTGCAAGAGCTGAGTAAGGATTCTGGCTCTGGCTGCTGACGGTGTTCAGGGGGAAAAGGAGGGCTCACCTCAGTCTCTTATTCAGCACTGCTGACTGGAGAACTGCAGTGTGCTCCAGGACAAGGACCAAAAGCCTCAAAGACCAGAAGACTCTAGTTTGCCTGTCATCAACTTGCAGAATAATTCTCTATGATCTCTCAGTTCCCTTCACCTGTTAAAAACTTCTGGGAGCCAGCACGGTAATGGATGTTGCAGTGGTGAATATTCCAGTGTCTGCTCAGGACTCAGGGCAGTTGGTCCATGCTTAAAAGCTATCACACCATAGAGGTACATGAGGGAATTTTGCTGAAATATTTCAAGACATATAATTGACATAAAGCATTGCAATCACTGGGTTTGCAGTGGTTTTACAAGTTACAGAATCACACAGACTCACAAAATATGTCAAATTAGAAGAGACCCACAAGAATCAAGACTAAGTTTTAGTCCTGTACAGAACTATCCCCAAATTAGCTTAAAACATAATGGAAAGAAACCTCTGCTCATAAATATGACCCTTTTGGGAGAAGAGTTGAAAAGTTGGTGAGATGGAGGTGGCAGATTTCTTCATGAAAGAGAGATGGAATATGGCTGCTTTGAAATACCACTATAATATCTGCTGTGTCTTCTACAGGTTTATGAAGTTGGAATGGAAGATGGGCTTATGTATTTTTTACTGTTGCTCTCTGGAATGACAAATAAAATAGAGCCAGAAAAGAGCATCATTTTATAAGCACAGACACTCTCAGAGCAGTGCACTGAAATAAGGTTCTGCTCTGAAATAGCCACTTACTGTCAAGTTAAAACTGTGTGAGTGAAACAGTGGGGCCAATGAATTATGCAGACCGTCTACACGCCTCCTTCAGTCCCAGAGGAGAGAAAGAGCATAGAACTTTGATTTCAGATTCTCCTGTCCATGAAAGAAAGAAAACATTGGGAAAGCAACTCCTGCCCACAGGGGTATTGAGAGCTACTCTTTCTTTCTTAGATCAAGAATGAGTATCCCCCTGTCTTTCCTTTCTTTAATATTTTTTTTTAATATATATTGTGCAGCATATCATCAGCCTTGTGAAAAAAAGGAACGGTGTGCATTTTTCTAAGGTCTATAGTATTATACAACATTTCTAGAAATGTTTCTTCATGGTTGCACTAACAGCTATTTGTTGCCACAGTAAATTAAAGATAATTCTACAATACTAGTGTTAGAATAAGGCTAACAAATAGAAACAAACTTCAATCCTATTTCTAAGTGTGCCATACACCATGTCAGAGCATATTAGGTATTCTCAAATTGTGACCAACTAACTACAGAAACCAAATGTACAATTGGTGTGTCTACATATGCACGTATGGAGCTGTATATATATGTACACTTGCAAGATCTAATCTGGTCATTGATTTAAAAAAGAAAATTAAAACTTGTCCATTCTGATTCAGGTTTTTTTCTTATTAATGACTGAATAATGGGAAAACAACATTGTGGGTATGTCCAAAAGCAGCATCTATATTTCTGAAAGCTTGATACAGATATCAAGACCTTGAACATAGGATAATAAAAGGATTTAGGTTGGAAGGGACCTTAAGAGTCATAGAATCATTGAATTGTTTGGGCTGGAAGAGACCTTTGGAAACCATCTAATGCAAGCCCACTGCAATGAGCAGGATCAAGTAGATCAGGCTGCTCAGAGCATCATCCAAGCTGACCTTGAATGTGTCCAGGGACGGTGCATCCAACCACCCCCCCACCACACCGGGCAATCTGTGCCAGTGTTTCACAGACCCCAGAGCAGACCTAACAGTACTGGTGCCCATACATAGCTGGTCAAGTTCTGCCCATCTCCCTGGTAGAGGAAGACTTGTCCCAAGTTTTCATTTTTCTTGTAGGATGTATATCCGTATTGTAGGGAATTGAACACTCAAGAATGGGATCATATTTTTCTACTGATTATTAGTGTGAAAGAATAAATTAGAACATTTTAATTTCCATTTAAAATCAGTGGGTTTAAGTGTGAAAGTTCCTTTTTTATACTAGATAAGCACAGTTTTTAATCATTAAGTAACCTTTCAAAAGAGAAGACTGAAAAGTGTGTCAGCTAAAATCATGGAGAATAAGATGCTGACAATAGGAGCTGAATGCATATAGAGATGAGCAGCCTCCTGAGACTGAGAACTAACCAGGTTATCATCTGCTTAGCCCGTGAAAGTGGAAATTAGGCTTATTCACATAGTTACGGTTTTCCTTTTCAGTCACACTTTTCCCATGAAGTTTAACTTTGACTCCTGCTAGTTACTCCTCTCAGAATACAGCATTTGGCTTGTTTCACAAAATGTTATAAAATGCCTTGCTAGTTAAGGATGTTCATAGTCCATGTTTGGACAGGAAACATTGTGCAACTGTGCCTTTACCTGTGACACAGAGGCCCATGCCACAGTGGCTGGTGTCAGTGAGGCCCCACAAGTTCCTTTGTTCCTGCTGGAACATTCCAGCTGCAAGTAACCCATAACCCAAGAAAAGTTAACCACATGTAAAGTTAAATACTTAATGTTCCAAGGTGAAGCCTAACTGATTTTCAAGTTTATACCTTGAATCATAGAAAATCTAGAATTGGAAGGGACTCATAAGGATCCTTGAGTCCAACTCCACTCATGTCTGTATTTGGAGCTGCAGACACATCATGCCCTTTAGGAGGTGTGTCATTAAATATTTTAACAAATATATGAATAGAACTTGAACCAGTGTGAGTCTTCTTCCTGAAGTCACTTAAAAGTCATTTTGACATTTCCACTACTTTCTAAGGAGGTAATGTCTTTTGTAATGGGAGGATCAGCAGTTCCCAGTTTTCAGCTGGTTGTCACATGGAATGAGTTGTTTGGATGGAAGACAATGGGGACAGTTCCTAGTTACTTTATCCACTCTCATGGAGTTTTAAAAATTGTAAATACTATGTGAAAAAGTGCTTGTTTTTTGTTATGCAATTTCACTCAGGTTCTTTGAGTAAAATATGCCACATTCACTTACTTCTCAAGGCAGGAACAACAGCTATGTTTTTTTTGTGGACTTAAAGAGTGGAGTGAAAGTGCAAACACACTTCCACAGGTATGAAATTTGGATTATTTTGCTAAGAAACTTTACTCTTGGGAGGGGAAAAAAGCCCAGCAAAATCTTGCTTAAGCTCCAAAGTCCACCCTGCATAAGGTGCATCCCAACAGCAAAGAAAAATGGTCACATTCTTACATGATGAGCATTTGAGAACTTCAGTGTGCAACCAGAAATCCTTTAGAGCTAACAGTATAAACACATTCTTGTTTCAGTGGATGTAGTTCTAACAGGACTAGGATGCATGTGCCAGGTGGATAATATGTTTACTTAGTGAAGATGAAAAATAAGGACTAAATCTCTATTTCATGTAGCATACTTTTTCGCATATTATTTTCGGATCTGCTAGCACATTAAATCTTAATGTATTGATGCATAATGTACTAGACTTGATGTTTGTATATAATATGTCTGTTTGAGAAACTTGCTTTGTGAGTTTGCAAGAGATTAATTATACAGTCCCAGAGCCGTAAATTCTGGCAAGCTGGACATCTTAACACATAACAGACAACACAGGGAAATAAATGACTCTCATTTTACTGCAATGATTTATTTTTAAAATTAAATGAATTTTTATTAAAAACCCACAGTACAGGAAAAAGAAATCCTTGGAGGTTTGGCAGAGTTGGCCTTTGGATAGACTTAAGCACATCCATAGTTAAATGAAACCAGACGTTGTGGATGTATATATGGATTTTGCTACCTGTCTCAAAATCATTTTGATTATCTCTCACTGTGAAATAACATGATGCATTGGCATTTGCACGTTCCCCATCCTTGCAATGCAGTTACAATTTTCTTTTTTATTACTATCCATAATAACAATTCAAATATCACGCTAGTCTTTTTATTTGTGGAACTAAAGGGGAACTTAGAATTGAAATTGTAAAATCTTTGTAATAGAAACCTGAAAATACTCAACGAAATAAAGTCCTGACATACACTACATACACTCTTCTGGTGCGAAGAAACAAGTGGTGGCAGAGCCTTTATATGAATTTCATGTAAGTTTGCATCACTCTTTTTTTACAATTAGGAATTCAAGAGTTACTACAGCTTTACTTGTCTCCTGTACATTATTGTCTTCCTGACAAGGCATCAAATTCCATAGGCAGGGTTAACATTCTCAATCTGGCAGCAACTCTGACATTCCAGTGACAACTTCAAAAGACAAAGTTTAATTTCATCACAGTGGAAGGACCAGTAAGATCCTGGAAATACATTCTTTCTAAAGTTGCCTTTTTGGGGGGGCTTCTGGACACCAAAATTTATATAATCCACTTTTTATTGCAAAACAGTGGAATGAAAGATCCATTTTAAACGAACTAACAAGAAAACAAACAAAACCATGACAGATGCTGTGCTAGCATCACTCCTGGTGAGCAAGCTAGCAATGGCAGTCAGTAGTGCCTTTGCGAAGTCACCCTCATAAAGTGCACACCAAGGTGTATGGGCCCAGGAAAAACAATGTCCACCTGCAGGGCTCTATAGGTGCTGATTTATCTTAACATGGGATTTTCTGGAGGGAACAGCCTGAAGACGTAAAGATAATGTCCATGGGTAAAATTTCTGCCTGTGTGCTTCAAACAATGTCAGTTATTTGTCAGTGTGGAAAAATTCCCACATCTGATTCATTGGTATATTGATATTGATGTTTGTATCTAGAAAGCCGCATGCACAGAGACTTAAGTGAGGTTTCCTGTCTGCATATTTTGTATTGTGCATACAAAACAGTTTAGTTGTTGATGCTTATATACGATTGCTTTCTATGACCATTTATTACTACTTATTTTTGAGATGTTGGCTACTGTGACACTGAGCAGACAGCTATATAACTACTGTTCTAGAGTTTTACATCTCATAGATGTTACACAGTTCTCTTACCACTCCTCAGCTGGACTGTAACTTGACTTTAGAGAAACATAACTCAGATTATTCAGGATCTGATGAAAGCTCACACATGACTCTTCAAGTGCCTCTGTGAAGATACTTCTCTGTGCACATGCAGATAGATATCCATGGATCCATGCTTCCGTGTTGCAGGCTGAATAGGAAGCCTTTAATATTACTGGCAAGACTAGGCCTGGATGATGTATTTGTGGGCCAAATGAAAGGATTTGCAGTCTCTCTTACTTTCTTAAGCGGAGGAGCTTCAAACACTATCTTGGTCTTTTTTCAAATTCTTGCAACTTCTATCTGTAAACTTAAACTCCTATAAAAGTATTTTAATTGCAAAAAACCCTTTCAATCACTTCAAACTGCTAAAAAATAATTTCCTCCCCTAGATTTCATGTAACTATAAGAAATTCGTCAGTGTTCCTTTAAAGCCTGGGTGCTTTCCTTCTTATTTTTCTCA